>OX328124.1:9359860-9544860 GCA_946811695.1 Gonocerus acuteangulatus | reverse complement strand
AGATATATATATAAATTTTAACGGGGGTCATTTTCGGTGTCTACTAGGTAGGATCGATAAAGATTTGAAGACATTTTTGAAAAATTCCGTCATGAGTCCAACCTCAATAGCTACTTTCCTTCGGAGGAAAGTGCTAAAAACAATAATGATCTGTCATCAGCTGATACCAACAGACCAATAGCTCTGACAAGCTGTGCTTTTAAGGTTTTTGTGAGAATATTCCCATAGGAAGAAATAAGAGGCTTCTATGGTTCCTCGATAAAAATAAGCTTCTATCAGAGCACCTATGTGGCTTCAGACCGAAACACCCGGCTATAGATCACATTGATACCTTAGAAAACTAAGTTTTGGACTTATTTATATCTAAGGAATCTCTTTCAGCCTTCTCTTTTGACATCGAAAAGGCTTATAATGCCAAGATATTCTATCAAAACTAGGCCAATAGAATATTCGGGGAAATGTTTCCAATTTTGTGTTAAATTTTCTTTCGAATAGAAAATTCCGAGTTAAAGTGGGAACAGCTGTTTATAATATATTCAATCAGGAAAACGGGGTGCCCCAAGGCAGTGTAATAAGCACGACGCTGTACAAAATAGCCACGGGCACCGTCCGTGAGCATATTACTCCCCCAGTCAAATATCACACGAACAAAATTCATAGAAAATGAAGCAATGTTTATCCAAAGGTGAAAAATAGGCTACAAAATTAAAGTTCCCCTCACAAAAAACTCATAGTAAACATACCTGTTACAAAAAAGCGATGTATACCACAATTAACATTAAAATTAAATAATATCATTATCATAATCAGTCCCGTAACAGGCCACGAGGCCCCTGCGGAGACAGATACTGTAGAGATATCTGATTCATGACCAAACGTCTAGGGAGATAGTGTGGTCAGTACTATGCTACTACCCATTAATAAAATAATTAAAGGCTGGGTTGGCCTAAGGACGGTCAGGCCGAATCCAACCCATGAACGAAGACACTAGAAGGAAAAATCTTTAGAGTTTGTTAGGGATTTGTACTCAGGTCCTCCAGCATATTAGTCCAGTGCTCTACCACTGAGCTAATACCGCCCCCAAATAATACCCCTATCCAATTAAAAAAAAACTACATAACATTTTTAAGACTTTCATTTGACTCTGAACTCACCTGAGTTCCCCACCTAAGGTATCTTGTCGATAGACGTAAAAAATCTTTACATCTTTTAATGATTTCATGCATTAGAAAGTTAGGAGCAGAGAGAAGTGTGATGCTGACATTTCATCGTGCATATATCAGATAATTTCTGGATTATGGGAGGGTAGCGTACACATTTGCCAAGACCAGCATCCGTAGACTAAACAGGAAATACTGGTTTACGGATTGCAACAGGAGCCTTTAGATCCAGCCCCTCTAACAGCCTCCGTGTAGAATGTGGAATACAGACGTATGCAAAATTGTTTAGAAATATAGCCTTAAAATTAAATATTTAAATAGTAAGTGCGTCCCGAAATCCATTAAAGAAGATCTGTTACGAAATTAGCGAATGCAACAATTCGGGCAACACCCACTGCTGGTACCATGGACTCTAAACAATTCGGGCAACACCCACTGCTGGTACCATGGACTCTAAACAATTCGAGCAACACCCACTGCTGGTACCATGGACTCTAAACAATTCGGGCAACACCCACTGCTGGTACCATGGACTCTAAACAATTCGGGCAACGCCCACTGCTGGTACCATGGACTCTAAACAATTTGAAACTCGACTAAGTGTGCGTTTACATCTGACACTTCTTGGAGGAAATATATATTTCCTGCGAGAAGTGTCAGATGTAAACGCATCCTTATTTCTCGTGTTAGAAATACATATCTCTGACATAAATTGTTTGCAGTTTACATTAGTCACAATTTCTGTCTGACATAAATATCCTGCGGGAATTGTCAGATGTAAACACACCCTTAGGGTGCGTAACACTAACGTTTTCTAGTTCATATGCTTGCAGGTAATCGTTTAATAGGTTCGTTGGCATAGGAAAGGGAATGAAACCATTTTTAAGGCGATATCTTTAACCGTTTTTGAGAAAAGTGGGGAAAAAGTTTTTTGTAACTCATTTTCGGTTTGGGCACTTATTATCGTAGGATTCAATTGACATATTTTCTAGATATTGGAAATGCATGTAAACAACAAAATTCATTTAGAGCCTGCGGCTCAAATTCGGGAACATAATTATGCTTTAGGACCACCCGACAAACCTGTTATCACATAGGCGCATGCGCGGTGGCTATTTTCGTACATTGCCACCGCGCATGCGCGAACGCCAGCTGGCACTTTTTTATAACGTTTTTTATCATTTTAGTCATCGATAAAACACATTTATCACGCAGTTCTTGCGAGTCGGCCTTTTTTATTTTTAATTTTTTTTTTTTTTTTTTTGGTTTGTAATAAACTGTAATAGATGAATACTATTACCTCTTTGGGGGTAATTGTAACGTCACTCTGGTTTTGGTTATATAAAACACGTGTTTATTTTAATATTTAATATATTAATAATTTAATCAAATAATTATATAAAACAACTAATAACATTGAGATAACTAATAATAAAATATTAAAATTATAAGCTAACCTAGGAACTACTTTGTACATACTATAAGATATCTTATCCTACATATATATACAATTAATACAAATGCTACTTGCGGATATCCATCGCAACTCTTCATTATACCTAAGTATGGCCATACTGATACGTTATTATAACATAACACAACCAAGCGGAAGTATTCAGAAAAACACAGGTGAGCGTCCTATATTCGGAAACTGACTCACTGGTTAACCTCCTAGGCAGGAACCTTCCAGCTATATAGTCTACCATAGAGGTAGGATCTATAGGCGCAGTTTTTAGCCTATGACGAACCGCCACAAATACTAATCTTAACATTCGGCGCTTCCAGCATCGGCGGCTATCGCGCCGCTACATAAAACAGCAAGTGCTCTGGGTAAAAAATAAAAAAAAAATATTGAATCTAGGCGCTGATCACCTAGATTTTAAGCGCCTTAAATAAAATGTAATATCATCTGATCGTTAATTCGAATAAATTCATAATTTATTTGGGAATTTTTTTGTGAATAAATTTGTATTCACAAATTATAATGTGAATAAATTTGTATTCATATATTTCAAAGTGAATTTTTTTGTAATCACTTGATTATTTGTGACTATTCACATTCTTTGTGATTATTTACATTTTTTTTCTTTGAATTTATTTTTATTTGCAGAAAAATTTGCGAATAAAATTTTATTTTTATTTTTATATTTAAGATACGTGAATACAAATAAATTCGTATTCACACTTATGAAAACGAATTTATTTATATTCGTATTTACAAATATATGAAGTACGAATTTATTTATATTCGTATTTACAAATATATGAAGTACGAATTTATTTATATTCGTATTTACAAATATATGAAGAAGGAATAAATTCGTATTTTTATTTCTAAATAAAATGATGCCCATCTCTGTTCCATAGACACAGGATAGAAAGTAAACACCTTTGTCTTGCAGCCTCTGTTTGTATTTTGCTGATCCGAACCACTCGCCAACTTTGTCTAGAGCTCGATGGAGATAGGCGATCTGAATCGATCTTGTAATAACGATACAACCATTTTTCTAATCGATCTCCAAGGGCCGATCTTTTCGAAGAATCGATATCCAAGGGCCGTTCTTTTCGAAGAATCGATCTCGAAGGGCCGATCTTTTCAAAGAATCGATCTCCAAGGGCCGATCTTTTCAAAGAATCGATCCCCATGGGCCGATCTTTTCAAAGAATCGATCCCCATGGGCCGATCTTTTCAAAGAATCGATCTCCAAGGGCCGATCTATTCAAAGAATCGATCTCAACGGGCCGATCTTTTCAAAGAATCGATCTGTAGGGGCCGATCTTTTCAAAGAATCGATCTCCAAGGGCCGATCTTTTCAAAGAATCGATCTCCAAGGGCCTATCTTTTCAAAGAATCGATCTCCATGGGCCGATCTTTTCAAAGAATCGATCTCCAAGGGCCGATCTTTTCAAAGAATCGATCTGTAGGGGCCGATCTTTTTAAAGAATCGATCTCTAAGGGCCGATCTTTTCAAAGAATCTATCTCCAATGGCCGATCTTTTCAAAGAATCGATCTCCAAGGGCCGATCTTTTCAAAGAATCGATCTCCAAGGCCCGATCTTTTCAAAGAATCGATCTCCAAGGGCCGATCTTTTCAAAGAATCGATCTATCTAGAATTCCGTGAAAAATAAGGTGTTCTTTATTTCAAATATTTAAATACTTCATCTTATCCCTTGTTACTCAATCTCATTTCTGAAGAATTCGCATTTATTTTTCAGAAAAAGAAATTTACAGAACTGTGTCCTTTGTCCAATAACAGACTTTTAATGACTCAATACCTTCCGTTCCTCCAACTAGAAGATTTAATAATAAAAATAAGGTTTCAAATTGTGCTCTTATTTAGATAACCATATGTGTCTATCATTTTTCTTTTTCTTTTTTTCGAAGGTTTAACGGCGTATCAACAATAGGGCTATTAACGCCGGGCTATCGGTCACCCATTCAGGTACTGACCACGCCCCACGTTGCTTAACGTCGGTGATCTATGGGAACTGGTGCTCTCAACGTGGCTATGGCCGTTGGCTTGTCTATTATTATTATATTGGGGGTTTTCTCCTCAGTCTCTTGGGATAAATTCTTTCGGGGGCTGTTGCCAACCGAAAGAATTGTTTCTATATTGATTTTTTTTTCTTTTTTTTTTTTTTTTTTTTTTTTTTACGCGCGTTCATTTAAAAATTTCCTAACCGTTCTGGCGGTATCAAGCAGTACCGCTTGTTGGGCATTTTTAATTAGATCCTCCGGCAGTTTCAAATAGGTATTTGCGGCAATCGTCGTTTTTGGAATGAGCCCATTGGTCGAGATTATGACAGCTGTAATCCTTCCGGAATCCAACTTATACAAGTCTTTCAGCTCTATGACCAACTCCTGATACTTGCGCAGTTTCTCGGCATATGATTTCCGGATATTCTCATCATTGGGGATTGCGAAATCAATAATATCGGCTTTCTTACTTCCCTTGTCAATGACAAGAATATCTGGTTTATTGTGGTGGACAGTACGGTCCGTTAACATTGGGACGTAGCGGTAATAAGGGACCTCACCATCCGACATACCATATTTTTCTGCGAGTGCTTGATGATATATTTTGGCCGCGTTATTATGCCCCTGAAGATAATCGGATTCCGCAAGGATCTCACAGCCCCCCGTAGTGTGCTGGATCGACTCATACGTTTTGTTACAAAGTCTACATTTGTCAGAGATGTTAATATCCTTCAAAACGTCACCGTTGCTCCTCAATTAATGAAGCCTATCTTTATATTAGCGCGGATCCTCCCTCCCCCATAGGGAGGAACCCCGCTTATAAGGTTGATCTCATGACGCAATCCGGAAGTGCCGACTAGAAAATTTTGCGTTTCAGAACCCATAGAGACCGAAAATGATAGTGGTTAAAATTTGTGTGTGTATATCTATGTGTATATCTATATATATATATATATATATATATATATATATATATATATATATATATATATATATATATATATATATGGTCCGATTTTGATGAAATTTTTCGTCTAATTTGAAATCTGAAAAAATCTTTCGTCTAATTTGAAAGGTCAAGTTCGTTAACCAGCAAAATCCGCCTACTGGATGATGGCGTTTGGGGCGAAATTCGCTCAAAAAAAATCGTAACGCTTACGTTTTTGATTTTATAAGCTTGGTAAGTACTCGTTTTATATGCTTCTTGGGCTAGGAAAACGAATGAAACCAATTTCAAGGCGATAGCTTTAACCGTTTTCGAGAAAATTGGAAAAATAGTTTTTGAATACCGTTTTTGGATTGGGTACTTAGAATCGTGGGATTCAGTTGAAACATTTTCTACTTTCATTAAAACTAATATGTTGAAATTTTGGGTACGTTTGGAGTAAAGGAAGGGTTAGAATAATAATAATAGAATAAGAGCTTATTGATTTCGCTTATTCGAACTGTTCTTTTTGTCTGTTTTTTATTCCTTGTTATTTTTTAATTGCTTATAGTTGGATAACGTATTTGAAAATAAAACAGGTTAAGAAAAATAAGAAAAACAATTTAATGTTAGAGATATGGATTTCCAAGATATATAGCTTTTCAACTGCCTAGCGTCCTTCCTAGGGAGGGTTCTTTGTATTTGATTTTGGTACTTAGAATTATGGGATATGGTTGAAACATTTTCTGCATGTTCGAATTTCATCAACTCTAATATGTTGAAATTTTTGTTACGTTTGGAGTAAAGGAAGGGTTAGAATAAAATTTTTTATTAATAGACAAAAAAAGTTTTGGTATTTTTGTATACTTTCGTTAGTATCTCGAAAACCGTTGACAATCTTGGGAAGCGGAAGATTACCATTCGAAAGCTTACTAAATGTTCTACAAAAAAGGTTCTGATGAAAGTTTTAATTAGGCGATGTCAATCGGAGAAATCAGTGCTTAAAACTTTAAATTAATTGATTTCGTTTATTCGACCGGTTCTTTTTGTCTGTTTTATCCCTTGTTATTTTTTAATTGCTTATAGTTGGATAATGTATTTGACAATAAAACTGGTAAAGTAAAATAACAAAAACAATTTATTGTTAGAAATATAGATTTCCAAGATTCCAAGACCTTGTCACTATCGGGACAGTTTCTAGTGTTAGCCGACCCTTCCAGGTAAGATCGTAAATCATGACCTTTCAAGACTTTACTACACACAGGAATGGCGTTAGTGACCTTAAGGGTTGACACGCCATTATAATAATTAATTAAAAAAAAAAAGACTGGTGGAACCAAAATAATAACTGCTTCTATTTTAATCTTTCCAAATTAGACTAGGGATATCAACGGAAACGAGCTAAGATGATGCAGTTCCTGCGAGACAGACTTTTTTTTTTTAAATAATTTTCCTTGTTTCCAGCTGAGATATTGCTCTACCTGATGTCTTCATTCAGATTTCCTAAATTTATTTCTATACATAAATTCCATGCGAATACCATATTCACTAATCAAAATAAAAATAATGTGTAATTAGTGGTTTTTTAATTTGTAATTTGATCATACATACATTTTTTCCTGTAGAAGACTAAGTGTTGATTGTTTTTATGTTCTTAACATTTTCTTTCTTTTTTAATTTGTGATGTTTTGAAGGTACCCTTTTTTTGTAAAATTATTAAACGTACAAATGTACTACTTTATTCTCTTCTAAGTCATTTTATTATTCATCGTACTGTATTCATTTCTTAACTATTATTAATAATTATTATATTGATGTTTGAGTATTTTTGTTTTATTAATCTTGTTCTCCTTAACATTCATCAGTTATCAAGAATAAGTTCTTTATTCTTTGCACTTTAGCAATGACTACAAGCGTAGAGATTAAATTAGCAGGTTAGCAGCTCGGAAGGCAAGGTTGCCTGTACAGAGAAAGAGAATCGGTAGCGCTAACTGCTAAAACAACAAGTGTAGAGATTAAATTAGCATGTTAGTAGCTAGGGAGAAAAGGTTGTCGGTGCAGAAAGACAATTGAAAGAGCTAACTGCTATCTGCTACGATTTTGATACTATAGTTTTGCCAGCAGCTCCTAACCTGCTAACCACAGTAACTGTTAGTTCTAGTTCTTAGCAGTGCCCTGTTAACGCTAATGGCAATTACCTGCTAAAAAATAACAGATCTGGTAATAACAACACATCACTACATGAAATAGGCTATTATCTATATCATAATCCCTAGCACTTTTGATTAAATCTTCAAAGTTCCTATAGCGTATTTATTTTATATTGCAACCAGAGTTTACTCATATTTTATTTTGCAATATGCCATTACCTATTTATATTACATTACTTACCTTGTATTTTATCCATGTTTTCTCTCAAATTAATTCTATATTGTCTTTTGCGTAACGATATTTTAGCTCTTTTCTTTATAACAGATGTATCGGTTATTCGTCTGTAAAAGAAATCACACTCAAACTCCTTCACAACGCTGTACCGAGGATAGCAGCTGTTGCCCTGAACTTTAATGAGGACAAACAGGAGAACCAAGTACCATACTGCGAAGGCAGCAGTATTAGCATTGAATAATACTCACAAAAATCATTAAAAAAAAAATTGAAGTGTCTCAGAAGGACCATTCAAAGTAGATTTGAAAATAGCTTTGTAAGCAAGTGTATAAAAAAAAATATATATCTATAAATATATATATATATATATATATATGAAAAACCTAATATTATTAGGGCCCAAGAAGGTACAATATCTGTTTACTCCAGCAAATACGTTGACATACTGTCTTGAAATGTAAATTTAATAAACATAGCCTGACCTCAACAACCTATAAAAAAATAAAAACTGATCCCATATTTAGGAATGCTTATAACAAAATATTTTAATCAATAACAAATGAAAAACCAGCCAGACTAAAAAATCTCAGGACTGCTCAAAAACGCATACGAACACAGCTGGAGCAGGAACATTTTAAGATAACATATACAATAATACAATGAGAATATCTGGCAATACACTTTACAATTGTTTATTATTTCCCCCTTAAAATAAATTAAAAAAAAAAATGTTTGTTGGTGTGTGGGTGCAGACGTAAGAGAGGCATTGTTTCCTCGGAGCCTGTTCTGTATGCACTGTGTGTGAGAACTGCACTTTCAGTCCGCAGCCTGTTTGGATGGAGCAGGTGTGAGCTAGAGAGGGGTGATCTGAATCGATTTTTTTAACATAATATATCGATTTTTTGGATCGATCTCCAAAGGCCGATCTTTTCAAAGAATCGATCTCCAAGGAGCGATCTTTTTAAAGAATCGATCTCTAAGGGCCGATCTTTTAAAGAATCGATTCCTCAGGGGCCGATTTTTTAAAGAATCAATCTTCAAGGGCCAATCTTTTAAAGAATCGATATATCTAGAATATCATAAAATAAAGTGTTTTTTATTTCAAATATTATTAAAAAAGAGACAGACAGATCATTGACAGGGTTCAAAGAAGTAGTTAGAACTCTGAAATTTGTCAATTGATAGATATGCAATTTCATAAGGACTTCTAGTCAAAAACAATGATTAAAAAAATGTTTATTCTGTACATTTATATTAACACGAGTACTGGACTTTTCTAATATATATCGATGAGGGAGAAGACGCTGCTTCAAGCCTGCGTAGGATCATGATGCCTTTCAGTTATAAAGCAACAGTCCGATAGAATAGTTGGAATAAACAGTAATTAACAAGTACAATTAAAAGAAATAAAATGAACAGGACAATAATTTAATTATGATCACTTTTACTTGTATGTTCATTTATCGCAAGCAAATTGGCTCATTTACTATATGTAACATAACAATCACTTGTCCGAGTTCCTCTTATCCTGGTGGTGGTTATTCCTCTCATTGTGATGTTTCTCATTATGGTGGTTATGGTGGTTTTTGTCATGGTTATTCTTCTCGTTGTGCGAGATTATTCCGTTAGTTAAAGCAGCTGGTCGGAGGTTCTTTTGGAGGACGTGAGCGTCTGCTGGTTCGATACGTTTATAGTAATGCTTTTTCGTTTCGTGGATTTCAAAACCAAATTTTTTGTAAAAATCTATCGCTCCAGTGTTATTAACTTGGACATGCCTGAAAAAGAAAAGAAAATTAAAAACAAATGAACATTTACAATACATTATGGATACCATAAGTCAGCAACAATTAAGCCAATTGCATTTAAAATTTATTTTTTTATTTATTTGTGAGCACCCGCAACAAAGGCGATTCACCCAAATACAGATGTAAAATGGAAATACATATTCATCCAGTTAATAATAATTATGAATCCATAATAATTATAAATGTTACATAATAATAATAAATCCATAATAATTATAAACAAAACAATAATTATATATCTGAAAATACCATAATTCAATTATATGTATTCATCTAATAATACAATTAAAAAAAAAATCAGTCCCGTAACAGGCCACAAGGGCCCAGAGGGGCAGATACTGTAGAGGTATCTGATTCTTGACCATACGGCACACTAGGGAGATAGTGTGGTCAACACTATGCTCCGGCCGCCTGATTTTCCCCTTGGCTGCTTCGACTGCTAGAGTCATTAGCACCCAAGGTACCCATTATTAATTAAATTAATTAAAGGCTGGGTGAGCCTAGGGACGATCTGGGACCCCAAATACAACCCTCGAACGGCAGCACTAGAAGAAAAAATCTTTAGTGCGCGCTCGGGTTTTGAACCTGGTCCTCCAGTTCATTAGTCGAGTGCTCTACCACTGAGCTAACCTCGTCCCCTAATAATACAATTAACTGAGTTTATTGAGAGAGCAAGTAGTTCTTTAGTATTTCTTATTGCTTTAACCCTTACACACCGAAGCGTTAATATATTGGTGTTGAGCGGCTTTGGCCCAGACAATGAAGTGCCAATATATTAGTCTTGAGCAGCTTTGGCTCAAACGACGAAGTGCCAATAAATTGGTCTTGACCCAGATGAAGGAGCACCAATATATTGGTGTTAACATTTCAGGCCAAGCCTATTAGTGAGTGACGTGTGTGAGACTTCTCTTAAGAAGATACATCACGGCCTGGTCCTTCCTCAGCTCCAGAAGGTGTTATTGAAAAGCATGCTAGGATTTTGAGGAAGACAGTGGGCCTCTTCCAAAGCGCAAACAATGTAATTTGCTTTGATATCATTGTAGTTTCGAGGGAAATAACATTTGTTCATTAGTACAAAGGTTTTACGCGTAAATGTTTTTGCAGAAATTAAAGAATATATAAATAAGTGAACACAAAAATCTAAAAAAAACACTTATTTAATGTAATTAACCCAATGGAGACTGCGCGAGAGCTATGACCCAGGGTACCTGGTGACGGGACTCTCCCAATACCTGCCTGTCCCTCCTGACAGCTACTAGCTAGCTCCCTTCCACGCGCGCTCGACAATTGTGTTTTATTTTTTTTTTAGATTTGTGTTCTCGTATTAGTAATATGTATATTCTTTAATCAGTGCAGAACCCTTTCCACGTATCACCTTTGTACTACTGAAAGAAAACTTATATCCCTGGAAACTGCGATGCTAGGTTAGGTTACAGTTTATTCAGGGCGATTAACTTATATAGTTTTTACGCCCTTTGTTTGCTACGACATTTGAAGTTTTATTTATTTCCTTATTTTCGTTTATATATGTATATATGCACACATATCATTTGCACATTCACACACATACGCTTACATACATTGCCAAATAATTTATCTTAAGTAAAAATAAATAAATCACATTTTATTATTCATATATACAATAACTTAGCAAATAATTAATCTAAATTTATAAAACAAAAGAATATAACATGTTTTATAATTTTTTCCATATATTCAATAACTTAACAAATAATTAATCTTAATTCGTAAAGCAAAAGTAAATAAAATGTTTTATACGTAATTTTTATTTTATTTTTTTTTTTTCCCCCTATTTATCGCATGTATACTATAACTTAACAAATAATTAATCTTAATTTATAAAACAATATTTTTTTTTTTTTTTTTTTTTTTTTTTTTAAATATATTCACATATTTCCAATAAATACTTACATTGACAAATAATTATGTTTTTACTTTAAATTTTTTCAACAGTAAAATCCTTATGTTACAAGTAAATTTCTTATATTTTATTATATATGTTAATTTCTTTTAACAGTTTTATTATTTTATCTATTGATTCTTCGGAGTTTTGTAAAGCTTCTTCTCTTCTACGTGGTATTTTGTGCTTTATAAATATCTGGTTGAGGAGAGCGCATTCTTCCAGTATGTGTTGAATGGTTAAGGAAGATTGGCAGGATTCGCACTTAGGTTCACCAGTTTTCATAATTAAATGTACATGGGTTAGGTTTGTGTGTCCTATCCTCATCCTTGCAATAACAACTGCGATGCTTTCTCAGCAAATTACATTGTTTAAGTTTCGGAAACAGTCAAACATCTTCGTCAAAATCCTAGAATTCTCTTCAATATTACTTCCTGGAGGTGAGGAAGAGCCGGGCTGCAATGTTTCATCTACCGAGAAGTCTAAAACACGTCTACTAAGAAATCTCACTAATAGTCTAAAAGAACTGGGGAAGCCAACCGCCCTTAATATTTTTTAATTTAATTTTCAAGCTTCGCAATGACGGCGATTTGATCTTTTTAAAATAAAACAAATACAGATTTATACAAAAATACAAACTTATAGAACCAAATACAACAAAAGAAAAGAAGCAACCGCCCTTATACGATATAGAATGAGGTGGCTGCTGGAGAAGCCCACCATCCAGAAAGGGCTAATAATTTTAGTTTAAATTATTTGGAATTAATATTTTCTTATTGCTACTGCAATAAATAAAATTTTTAATTAAAAAATTATACTGGGCAATTAGTAAATTACAGACAATAGAGAGAAACTAAATAAATGAATTAGGAATATCGTAATAACACAGAATGTAGAGCGAGAATCGGAGTGTTTAGGGGCTTATACAGCCCTGTCTGTGGAGGGACGGGGTGAAGACAGGGGAGTGACTATAGTCCGCCCGTATGTAGTCTATTCCGTAAAGGGTTAAGAGAGCAGCTAGTTCTTTCGTTTTTCTTAATGCTTTAACAATTATACTAAATTTGCAATAATAGCTAGCAGATTCCAATCACCGAAATGCTCTTTTCTCAATTAAATTCAGCCAAACAGCCATAACTCATAAAGTTTTGCCTTAAAAGGTTTCTCTAACTAGAATTAGATTAAAAATGTTATCTATTGTCCAGTAACCTTTCCTAAACCAAGCTTGGGTTTCAGGCAGAATTATATTTTATTGTATTGAACAATGGTAGCAGAATTAAAAATTTCTAAAAGTATTACTAACTAAATATTTGTTGTCAATATACGTAATTTAGTAAATTAAAGTGTCCAGAATTTCAACATTCAAGTCTGCATATATGTTAATAATGTATAATTGATATGTAAATGCTACAACAAAGAAATCTAAAAGAGGAGAGGGGTGGGGGGCAGATAGAATAGCGTCACCGTATGAAACAGTGGCAATTACAAATGCATAGAAGTCGTTAAGACAAACTGGTGAAACGGAAATATCGTGACATAGTTTCAAAATTCATGACTTTTTTTGTGATTTCCTTGCCCTATTTTCAATTTTGTGACATTTCCAAGATGTTTGTGGAGTAGAGACTCAAAGAAGCACTTCAAGGAAAATGGCTATATTTCTATCCCAAAAAAAAACATAAATGTGAAATAGAGCCCAAGTTCCTCCCCCCACAAAGAAACACTCCCTTCCCCAAAAAGCGATAAATATCTCCTCCTAAAACCCCCAAAAAACGCCTTACCATCCTACACTCCAAAAACTTAGTATGATTTGGTATATTAAGTGTACCATATTTTCAACCAAAAATATTTGCCAATACAAGAGATGATACAAGAAAGAAATGCCCAAGTTCATTACTTAGAAGACCTATTAATTACTTACTAGGAACAGTAAAGACACTTCAACTGACCTTTAAAAACAACAATAAAAATACTTATATCCAGTAACTAAAATATCACTTTCCTCAACCAGGTATATTGTTAAACTTGGCAATGTTTAGTTTTCTCTCTAAAGATAATTTCGGCACAAAAAAACATTGCCAAGGTAAGAATATACCTGCTTGAGGAAAGTGATGTTTTATTAACTGGATATAAGTATTTTTATTGTTGTTTTTAAAGGTCAGTTGAAGTGTCTTTACTGCTCTTAGTAAGTAACTAATAGGTCTTCTAAGTAATGAACTTGGACATTTCTTTCTTGTATCATCTCTTGTATTGGCAAATATTTTTGGTTGAAAATATGGTACACTTAATACACCAAATCATACTACGTTTTTGGAGTGTAGGATGGTAAGGCGTTTTTTCAGGGTTTTAGGAGGAGATATTTATCGCTTTTTGGGGAAGGGAGTGTTTCTTTGTGGGGGGAGGAACTTGGCCTCTATTTCACATTTATGTTTTTTTTTTGGGATCTCATTACTTTTTTCTAAGTATTAATTAAAATTTAGTTGACGGATACCTACTGGCTTTTGTACTTCATATAAAACCAGGGTCTTTGGATTCTGCATAAAGTTCTCCTTAATGCTTGATATTTGATACCAATAATCAACCTACATACATCTGATCACTAGACTAGAAAAGTTAGAAGCTATTCCAGATGACAGTACTCTAGAGGTCAAATTGAATGCTCTCTTAACTCAACTATTACACTGTAAAACACAGGAACCTTATCCCGAGGATAAAGATCACCATAAGGAAAGTGTAGAAGGCCTTCAAGAAAAAGAAAAGAACAAAGACGATACATTTTGGGTTTGTGATCCTGAACTTTGTAATTTAGATGACTTTGAAAAACTTAGTATCTGCTAACAAGTATATTATGTATTTAACCCTTACGACTTTATTTACAACATTTAAGAAAGAAGTCACGTGTTGTTGTTAAGATGCATCGAAATGTTTCTTAAAAAATCAAATATAGGTTCTCCTTACTAAGACGATTCATTTTATACCCCACATGATGGGTTTAAGAAGGAATGATGGCTTTCCGATGGAACAAAAAGCACAAAACGTCATAGGTAATGTGACACTCCCGTATCAAGGCCTACCTGCGTGCCAAGTTTCGTCAAAATAGGCCAAACGGTGTGAATTGTGTAACGAACGAACATGCAGACAGACAGCTGAAAGACTTTTTTTACCTATCCTAGTGCATTCCCCGGACCAAGACCTACCTGTGTGCCAAATTTGGTAAAAATCGGTCAAACGGTGTGAATTTGTGTAAGGAACAAGCATGCAGACAGACAGCTGATAGACGATTTTGACCTAGCCTATGACACTTCCCGGATAAAGACCTACCTGTGTACCATGTTTGGTCAAAATCGGTCAAATCGTGTGGATTTGTATAAGGAATAAACAGTTAGGCAAACAGCTGAAAGACGATATTGAACTAGCCTATGATTCTCCCCGTATCAACACCTACCTGTGTCCCAAGTTTGGTCAAAATCGGTCAAACGGTTCGGATTCGTATAAGGAACAAACATACAGACAGGCAGCTGGTATAAGATTTTGACCGAGCCTGTATGCGCCTAAATATTTCTTAAAACATCAAATATAGGTTCTTCATACCGAGACGATTCATTTGATACCCCACATCATGGGTTTCGGACGGAATGATGGGTTTCCGAAGGAAGTACAAAACTGGCACGCCCCCACCCTGGAAGCGGAGTCAAACACAACTTTTCGTGATTTTTCGATTTTCTCCTTTAATAACACCTCCATATCTATCTTCATGCAAAATTTCAAGTCTCTAGCATCATGGGAAGTGCCTAATAATTTTGAAGAGTCAGTGAGTGAGTGAATGAGTGAGTCCTATAAATCCAGATTTTCGATCGCTTATATCTCAGAAACTATTCGATGTAGAATTATGAAAATTTCCAGTTTTACTCACATCTAGTAGTATAATACCTCTGTACACCGAAGTTAAGCAACGTCGGGCGTGGTCAGTACCTGAATGGGTGACCGACCACTTGCTGTTGGCATTAGAAAAGGGTGGCAACCTGTAGATAGCCCGGCGCCAAGATGTAGATGCGGCGTTAAAAAAAACAAAAAAAAAAAAACAACAACAAAAAACAAAAAAAAAACAAAAAAAAAACAAAAAAAAACAAAAAAAAAAAAAAAAACCTCTGTAAAATTTCATAACTTTATCTTTACCTGGTTGAAAGTTTATTTATCTACCGTGCGCCTAGATAAATAAATCCATGTATAAAATAAATGAGAAATAATAAATAATTAAAAAATGTTTTATATATATGTATGTATGTATGTATGTATGTATATATATATATATATATATATATATATATATATATATATATATATATATATATATATATAGTGTTTTTTTATTAGTTTCCTCTCTGCAGTAACCCTGCAAAAAGGCCGTTTAATTTATGCTACACGTTCCAATATTGGAACTATATAAAATACATATTATATACATTGTGTATTTACACAATGTATATAACATGTATTTTATATAATTTTGTCATCATTTGTTTTTAGATAAAGTACATTAATGATTTAACATTAAATAGTTAATAACTAAATTTAAATAATTAGAAAATAAATATACATAAAATAAATATAATTTTATATATTTGTATAATTATATAATTTTTTTTGTTTACATTTTTTTGTTATTTCAATCGTTTTTGGAGGCATCGATCGTCTTTAGAGTCAGGCATGCTCTCTTACAAAAATCTCTGAAGATTGAATTGTGGTTATCAAACAGCTCTTTTTCTGTAATGGGCCAGTTTTTTTTATATCCTTTTGAATTTTTGTTCTCTCTTCTATGAGTAACTTACATTTGTATATAAGGTGCTGTGTTGTTTGTGGTGTTCTGTTGTCGCAAGGGCATGCCGAGCTGTTAGTTATATTTAGCTTGTGTAAGTATGTGCTTATCGTTCCATGTCCAGTTAATAATTGTGTCGTATAGAAGTCACTGCATGTATGTTTTTGTACTAAGTGGCTATGTATGTCACGTATAAATGAAAAGAGTGTACGTCCTTTTGTAGAGTTTCCCCAATGTGTTTGCCAGCGCTCTTTCGTTTTACGTGATAGAATGTTTCATGTGTGTCTTAGATATTTTGTTGTATGTTACTGGTATATTATTATCTTTGGATGCTGATTTTGCGAGTCTGTCGGCTATCTCGTTTCCTTCAAGTCCATCGTGTGCTTTGACCCATTTAAAGTGTGTAGTTATGTGTTTCATTTGAAACTATCGTTAAAATTAATAGAATTCTATTAATTTTAGCGAGTTGGATTAACTAGGGTTTTGACATCTTCTTGAGGGAGCGTAGCGAGTGGAAACGCATAGCACGTCTGCCCATAAGCGACAGGTGACGACGGGTGAGGATGCCCTTAAAATTGACAATATTTTTGAATAAATGGTTTATGAACATTTCAAATGAGAGTTCTCTGTTTCCCAATGTTAGATGTCTGTGCATGCGCATGTTTACAAATACGCTGTTTACGCCTACTTTTATAACCTTCCTAACAGTGAACTTTAGTGCTTAATAACTTTTTTTCCTAGTTGAAAGTGAATTTTTTTTTTAACGTATTCGTGTTTAGTGCATTAAAATACGTTGTTGTGAAAAATGTTAAAGAAATAGTTTGTGAGGACGCTAAACTTCAGTTTTACCACAAAACTAAAATATATTTCAATCAATTCCTATGAAAATTGTTTCTACAATCTTAATTTGTCGTTTAAAAAAAAATACTCAAGCCACACTTATTTCAGGCAAAAAATAATAGTAAGCGTGAGCATAGATAATACAGATGCTATTTTTTTTTTTATTTCGTTTTTAACGGTGCATCAACTATTTGGCTATTAGCGACGGGCTATCTACAGGTTGCCACCCTTGTATAATGCCAACAGCACGTGGTCGGTCACCCATTCAGGTACTGACCATGCCGACGTTGCTTAACTTCGGTGATCTACGTATTCAACGTGGCTATGGCCGTTGGCTACAGATGCTATTATTGAAAAGGGAGGTAAACATCACTCAATGGCTGATTTAGCGTCTTCTTCCAAAAGGAAGATAATTAAAGAGCAAATCTAACCCAAAAATCATGTTTGTTTTAATTTGCAGAAATGTAATCCAAAACCATTTTTTAAAATGCCCGTGTTGTATAAAAGGCAGGTATGGAATTTTGACCTAACTGTAAAAGATCTGGCAGACAATAGTTACTGATATGTTGGAGATGAAAGCATATCAGTCAAAGGATCCTAACCAAATGTATCAAGCCTTTTTTTAACAATTTAAATAATAGATTTCAGATTTTAGGGACCCTATCAAATGTTAAAAAGATTTGTTCTGAAAAGTAGAGACTATGAACATACCAAATCATTCCCTGTGACCATCAATATATTAGTTTTGATCTAATAATTAATTAAAAACCATCACATGCTTAAATTCTTGTCAATACCTTCCTTAATTTATACCTAACTATAAACACTAGAATTGTGGGGCATAATGCTAAAACATTCATGAGTATTCATCCAGTAGAAAATCAAACTAGACTTAGTAGTAAAATATCACACACAGAGTAAAGTACAATGATAAGAAATTTTGAATAAAATAAAATCAGTACTTACAAATATACGTTATCATAATTTCCATCCTTTTCTACATGCCTCAAAACATGTTCGACCATAACAGTTCCAACTCCTAACCTGCGGTAAGGTGAAAGACAACCAAGAGTCATAATATACAATCGACGAGAGTTTTCTGAGGTATCGACACGGCAACAAACGGCACCAACAACGATGTCATTATAATATGCTGAAAATAAATGATTTAAAAATTGTTGACCAAGCAAAAGTAATAATGAAAAATAAAGATTATCTAATTTCAAAATATATTAAGAGATTACCTAACTTGGCAAGTTCTCCAACTTCCAAAACATCCTTATAAAACTTTTCATTGTATGAAACAGGGAAAACGACCGTGTTAAGCGTTTTTAGTTGTTTCACATTGTGTGGTGTGACATCTCCAAGCTCTATTTTTGCTCTTGATTGCTTCTCTGTTTCATCTATACTTATATCACTGCACCAATTAATAAAATAAAGTCACTATGGTAAGAAAATATAATAAAACAAAATAAAATAAGTTAATATTCTTAAATAGAAGTTAAGACCACATTAACATTTTTGAAGTATAGAACATTAACCTCATTGTAAATTAAAAAAACAGCACTAAGCATTTACCTAGACATTTTTAGAGCAGCCTAGAGGAATGAGGGATAGAACAGAATAAGTTCCCAGTACAATCTAACTTGAGAAAAATCATTAAAATCAAATAACAACTATTTAAAAACTATATTCACTGTTTCAAGGAAGGTTGTGTATGAGGAGCAATCCATGGGGGAGGGAGACCTGCATGTTCAGATAATATTACAACAAGTCAGATTTTTAAAATTAAAAAGGTTATTTCGATTTAAATTAACCAAAAAAATAATATGATGTTTCTGTAACTATGGATTTAAGATGCTCAAAATTAAATTGTTTATATATCACAAAACAGTTTTAAACATATATGATGTTGGCATCTTTGATAATACAGCTGATAGGAGACCTTGTCCCAGCTGTACTTAGGTGTGATCGTTTTAGAAGGCTACTCCTCTTTGATTCTATATTTTGTGAGTTTTGTTCATTTTATATCATGTTTGGTAGCAACCAGGCGCTTTATTAATTACCATTACCCATAATTTTGGCAAATCGAAACAATTTTTAATCTTCTTTAAGATAATTAAGAAGCTTTTGCTTGGTTAGGTTGTTGATATTAATCATCATAATTATTGGGGAGTTTCTTATTTTGCTAAAGTTAAATATTTTTTCTCTGACATAATTTGACTTTATTTTTGTTTATTTGTGAAGCATATTTGAAATGTTATCAATATCTCATATTATTGATGAGTTCTTCTTGAGGGCGACATACTTTTACACGTTAACGGGCAACGCCCACTTTTCAAATCACTATTTGATGTGAATAGGTTTCACATCTTCTCTCAAAGTCTGTTCTTCTTTATTCATTCTCTTTGTTGTTTATTAGTTCTATCAGTTGGTATTTAAAATATAGATTACTGAAACTCTTAAAATATCTTGTTATTATATGATCTCTCCATATATCTTAAGTTATTACTTTGGAATGTTCCTTCAATAGGATTATATTAGTTTTTTTTTTTTTTTTTTTTTTTTTTTTTTTTTTGGAACCTAGGTGACTTCAAGAAGATAACAGAAAATGGCATTGCCAAGGATAAAAGATGAAGAACGTGAATCGAAGTTTGGATATGTATTCGCAGTTTCTGGGCCTGGTAATTTTTAGACTAACATTCCTAAAATTTACATCTTCATTTATGCTTGAGTTGTGTTCCTAACATTTTGAAATTTCTAGTTGTAACTGCAGAAAAAATGTCTGGGTCGGCTATGTACGAGCTTGTAAGGGTAGGATATTTTGAACTAGTTGGTGAAATTATTCGTCTTGAAGGAGATATGGCAACCATCCAGGTAAATTATCTGAGTTTTATTGTCTTATTCTTTTTTTAAGCCTGGTTATTTGTCATAATTTAGCCTTTCTTAGTCACTTTGTCAATGGAAGACATTATGTCTCAGATAAACTGTTTAAAGGCCTGTTCTTATATTCCTGGTTGAAATGAGTGAAATCAAAAAATAATATTCCTGATATTTGTAATTAGACTAACTTATAATTTGTGTATATTAATCTACATACTTTAAAAGTTTTCTGGGTATTTGAGTATTTTAATAAGTTTCTTAGATAAATTTGAAAATAGTCATTATACTCCGTAAAAGTGTATTGCGTTTGATTTGAATGTTACGGGTCTGGCTTATGGCAATGAACTTATGGTAGAAAGGATTAGGGTAAGTTGGAAACTTTTTTGAATAAAAATAAAAGGGAAGGCAGTTTTACATCAAATATAATTATTTTATATAAAACAAATATAATTCCCTTAAAAATTGAGTTCAAGTTGAACAATGTATTTGTAAGAGAATTGACTATTGTGAAGGTTACCTTTGAAGCCACAGCCCATTGGTTTCATAACAACATCAGAGCACTTTTAAAACCTTAATCCCTACACGTTTTCCTCTAGCTTCCTTATTTTGATTTATTTTCTATTAACTTGAAATATAATCAATTTATGAGAAATTTCTTTTCTGATGTTAAAGAGAGAAAGAAGGAGCAGAAATGTAACTTTGAATCCCCAAATAAACCTGCAAGTGTTAATCATAAATATAGGAAATATTCAAAAAATAATTATTGAAAATAGAATAAAGATTTTTCAGGAAAAAAAGATTATTTCACAATCAACAATCGTTGTTTATTTTAAAGTATTGATATATTATATATTAGCTATGAAAGTATATCATAGGAAATATATTTTTTCTGATAACCCTCTTTGGAGAACAATTTTTTTTTAGTATCAGATTTTTATTCTAAGAACTAGGTTCAAATTTCTTTCAGAATATTGTAGTGTTTTTTTCAGCATATTGTGTACTTTTTTCAAAAATTACTTAACCAATTCACTGATTTTTTTTATCTGCTCTAATGAACGGCTGTTACAAACTTTAATGGATGTTTCTTTCTCATCTTACTTTAAAATTCTAAGAACTGTAGTCAATGCTCTGTTCCATGATTCCAACCTCAAACTTCATAAAGAACTCAATTTTCCCAACGTTTCCACCCTAAACTTTCCACTCATCAAAATCCTGAAGTCCTCTCTCTATCGACCATCACCCACCCGCTCTCTCCACCAAGGTGACTCGGAAGACTGTGGCCCAGAGATTTTTTGTAGTGACCAAGTGAAGTGTTAGCAATGGCTTTCTATTCCTTCAAGTGCGCCAATGCCTGTCGCTCACCGATCTCTCTTCTACTCCAGCCAGTCGGCCACAAGCAGAAAGGAGCATGTGTTGACGCCATTCAATTTCACCTGGCATTAATGCAGGATGAAGTTGGGAGGCCTTAAGCACAGAACCCTCATATTGTATCATATATCATATTACCAGATGTATTCATATACAGGATATAGAATAGAATAGAATAGAATAAAATTGTATTTGTTAAAGATTTACAATCTTGTACAAATCATACATATATAAATAAAAAATAACATTTCACCCACATGAGTCCGGTTAATCATAACTCTACAATTATTTGTAATAAAAAACAAAAAGAACTAAATAATGATACTTCATTGCGTTTCAAATTATTTATCTTTACATTTTCAATAAACCACAAAAAATAAGAAGAATAACATAAAAGAACAAAGCAAAAAAAAAGAAAACAACCTTTATGAATAGTAGAAGAAAATAAATGAAAAAACAAAACAAAACAAAAACAAAAAAAAAAAAAAAAAAAAACGAACAAAAAAAGCGATATACAGGATATAATAACCAATAAAGAAATCAATAATAATAATTATTATTATTGTCATTAACTTCCGATACATCCTGTATAAATATATAGTGTCAATTCACTCCCTCACCAGCTGAAAAATGGTCCAATTTTAATGCAGTTTGGTACAAAAATCTTTTGCCTAATTTGAAAGATCATTTTCGTTAACCAGCAGAATCCGTCCACCGGAACATTGTTTTTTGAGTGAAATTCATGGGGGGGGGGGGGAATGAACGAAATGTTTTCAGGGTGGTATCTGTAACGGTTTTTGTGAAAAGTGGATACAAATAGTTTTTTCGGTTTAGGTACTTACTATCCGATTCAATTGACTTGTTTTCAACATGCCTGAGAATCTTCTTAGATATTTAAATTTTTATTACTAGAAGTTGAGAAAGTATTAACAAAAGAAAATGTTATTAACTGACACAATAAGTTTTGAGATCTTGGTATATTTTCTAAAATATCTCGAAAACGGTTAAGAAATCATGGTATGTGGAAAGTGACCATTCGAAAGTTTATTAAATTCTCTACAAAAATGGTTCTAAAGCAATTTTGGATAAGGCAATTTCAAACAGAGAATGAGTTTAAAACTTTGAATGAGTTAGTTTTGTTCTTTTAGACGGGCTTTGTCTGTGTGTGACACTTTTTAATTGATTGTTTTCCTTTTTTCTTAATTGCATTTAACAATAAAATGGTTATTTTATTAACAAGGTAAGAAAATGAGAATCGTATTTGTAATAGTGTTTTCTGAGAGCGAACATTGAGAAGACGGGGGAGTCATTCTGCTTATGATACTGTGAGTTTTTTTTTTTTTTTTTTTTTTTTTTTTTTTTTTTTTTTTTTGCGGCGCCTTAAACTTCCTTCTCTTTGAAACATTATTTTATATTTATAACAAATGATCAAACCCTGCCAATAATTGCTTCTATTCCTTTACTTGTGGAATGGAACCGTGCTCCGGGGTCGGACTTTTATATCTTTCTGTCTCTTTGACGGTCTTTTAATTCTCTCTGTGTAATACCTTTAAAAGAAATTATCTTAAAGAGCGATCTCCAGCAAATTCATTTCTATTGCATACACTTGTGGAATTCTCGATACATTACTGACAGTTGTGGGGAAGGAAGTGTAAATTAATCCACGGCATAGGACTTTCCTAAATTCCATCATGGAAATAATGACCTTACAAGAAAATGTCCTTTCAGCTCTTAACGACAACCGTTATACCTAAACTTGCAACTTGAAAAACAACGGCAGAGTTGGGCATAGTCATAATTGCTATTACGATTGTAATCACAGACCCTGGCGAAGTGATTATGATTACGATTATAATCAAGAGTGATTATGATTACACTTGTAATCAGATCTTTGGTTATAATTACTCTCGTAATCAAAGCATTTTTCTGTAATCCCGACTATAATCCATGCTGTTTCTTTGATTACAAACGTAATCCCAACTTTTTATGCAATTACCTCTGTAATCTTTACCAATGTCTTTTATTTTTATAAATTAGGATACTATTACCGGTTTCTTATCGGTAATTCCGTAATACCAACGGATGAAAAAGTTTGAACTCTTCATATCTATGACTCTCATTGTCTTGATGCCAATAATTTTTCAATTCTCCTTCTCAGATGTGCGTTGTGTTTGAGCCTTTTCAGTCGTAATTACAGAAAAATATGTGATTGTGTTTGTAATTACAGAAAGTTTATAATTACAGTTGTAATTACAGAAAAAAACTTTTATTGCAGTTTTAATTGAAGAAAAATAGTTGTAAATACACAAAAAACAGTTGTAATTACAGAAAAATATTGTTATTACAGCTGTAATTAGAGAAAAATGTTGTGATTACGAGGTAAGTTATAACCAAAGATGTAATTACAAGTATTTATGTAATTATGATTATTATCGTAATCCTAAACATATTTTTAGGGTGTGTGATCACAATCGTAATCACATCTTGAATGCCTGTGATTGTAATTATGATTATGCCCAAATCTGAATAGTGGAAGAACTTGGCATTGACCAATCTACCACATTCACCATCTCAAAGCTATTGGGAAAATAAATATGCTGGCTAAGTTGTATATATTGATTTGTACTTTTGCAGGTCTATGAAGAAACTTCAGGAGTAACGGTTGGAGATCCAGTACTGCGAACAGGAAAACCGTTGTCTGTAGAACTAGGTCCGGGAATCCTGGGGAGTATATTTGATGGTATTCAACGCCCTTTGAAAGATATCAACGAAATCTCCAACAGTATCTATATACCGAAGGGTGTCAACATCCCTGCTTTAGCGAGGACCACTTCTTGGGACTTCCAGCCTACAAATATCAAGGTATTTCCTAGTTTTTAGAACTTCTTCTACCGTTTTTGAAGATGTTTCGATGGCGAGATAAGGTGCTCTTGTCAGAAATATCTTTAAAAACTTTCCGCCTTTCTTTTTTTCAATCTAAAAGTATAAACAATAAGAAGTCGAATAAGAATTTATGAGCATAAAACTCACTGGTAAAGTAAGTGCTTAAATCATCAAGGCGGACAATGCTATTTAAAATTCAGACTTAGACTATTTTCAAATTCAGCTATTAAAAGACCAACTCATCCCCTCTCCACTCCTCTGTATATAACAGAACCTTCCTTTGTAGAAGGAATGCACAAGCATAAGAATAGCAGGAATGAGAGAGGATGAGAGAAGTACACCTCCTTCCTCACACCCCTTTTGCTTTACCTGGTATTCCGGATTTAGAAATAATAAGATAATGCAGAGGAAATTTTGCCATAATGAAAAATATTTTTTCTGAGAAGGTCTATAACAGTTGATACTTTGAAAAAGCATTTTGTTGTTGCTTGTAACAAGGGAAGAAATTCCCTTGAGAGTAAGTACACTAATTCTGTGATAAATCTATTTATATACATGAAAATCACGCGTCTGACTGTTTGTCCGTTTGTTCCTTATACAAATCCACACATTTTGACCAAACTTGGAATACTGGTAGGTCTTGATCCGGGAAGTCTCGTAGGCTAAGTCAAAAACGTCTACCAGCTGTCTGTCTGTATGTTTGTTCCTTATACAAATCCACACCTTTCGTCCGATTTTGACCAAACGTGGAACCGATTTTGAACAACCTTGGCACACATGTAGGTCTTGATTCGGGGAGAGACTTAGGCTATGTTAAAATCGTTTATGACTCACAGTTCGGAGGTCACGGGTTCGAAACAATGAACGGGGTTCCTAATTTATTTTTGATTTTATGGAAGCAGAAGCACTCCGGGTAACAGCTAGTTAGTAATAAAGAAATGAATGAGTATTTAAAATACATATTTTCATCATTAATGAGTAAGGTTCCTCTTTGCCTTCACTCCTAATAAATGCCTATTTTACTTACAGTACTGCCTATTTTCAGTATTTTAAGTGCCTTTTTGCCTGCCTATTTCACCCAAAAATAAATGCCTAATTTCCGGGCTCTACTTATGAGTAACATTTATATTATTTAATTATTGCAAAAACCTTTACACTTAACACCTTTGTACTACTGAAAGAAAACTTGAAGGGATGCTTCCACAGAAAATTAAATTGTTTACACTTCAGAAAGAGTTTGGTAAACCGTGGTGGGTGGATGGGGACAATTTGAATGCTTATTAAATTTCCTACAGAAATGGTTCTCAAGAAATTTTCGACTGGACGATCTTAATCGGAGAAATAGTTATTAAAATTCGAAAGTGTCGGTTTTGTTCTTTTTAACGTTTTTTTGTCTGTCTATCTCAATTTTTAATTGGTTCTTTTTATTATAATTGCATTTAACATTAAAATGAGTATTTTGGTAAAATGAGGTAAATAATTGATAAAAAATATTAGTGCATTGATCGTGTGTGGATCAAGTTGAGGAATATCCCTTCAGATTTCTCATTTAACTTTATTACTTCAATTCAACATTTCGGATTTTTTGTCCATCTTCAGGAATGCTACAGTCAAATTTAATATCTCATAACTAAAATAAAATTATTCCTATAAGGAATCAAGCCCGACCCAGGTATCCATAATCCCTAGCTCCCTCGTCACAAAGAGTTAATTCCCCTGACAACTAGTGGTGAAAGATATAGCTAAAGCTTCCCTCAGTCCTTGCTTAATAGCCCCAAGGTCGAAATCCTGGAAAAGTCAGGCGTAGGGAGCCGGTAAAGGAGAGACAAGGGTCAGACTGCTGTACAAGTCCTTTATTACAGGGGCACGGGAGCTCTTGACTGCTAGTCAAGTCCTTTGTTCCAGGAGCATGACGTGCCTTGACATCTTCAGAAGTATATGGTAAGGAAAAGGTTAAATAGATATAAACAAATCTATAAACTCTCATTAGAACGCAGCCATTTTACAAGAAGGGATATTCCTCAACTTGATTTGTATTATTAGTTAATACTCTTCACCATATAAATCTAAAAAGAAAAAAAAAACTAATACCTGTTTCTCGCAAATGTGTTATTTCGCAAATGTCACTGGAAATAAGAATGGAAATGCGCTAAGATGACACAGTTTTATGCGCGTTGAACTTTTTTTTTCTTTTCTGAAGCTTCTTGATTAGTTGTGATTTTCTTTGTAGCGTAGTATTGATAATTTTGTAAACATTCTAGGTTGGAAGCCATATTACCGGAGGAGATCTGTATGGTATTGTTCATGAGAATACACTAGTAAAGCACAAGATGATTCTCCCACCAAGAGCGAAAGGAACCGTGACGTATCTTGCACCACCTGGCAGCTATACTATTGATGTGAGTCCTTCTGTATTTTACATATTTTTATAATTCGCTATATAGGTTCAATGCTTCTTACTTGGGATATAAATGTGAGGTCTGTAAATTAATGAGACTGATTTTTTAAAAATTTTTTATTCAAATATAATTACAATTGTATATCATTATTCTGAAAATAACTTCCTCTGAAGCCACACAGTGTTGGAAACAGTTCTTCCACTTCTTACAGCTGTGCTGGAACTCCGATACTGGATTAGCCTTCATCTGGTCGGTTACGGCCTTTTAAATGTTTTCGACTATCCCAAAATGAGTTCCTGTGAGGTGATTTTTCAACAGCAGAGAAAAAAGTCACAAGGACTCGAGTCAGGCAAAAAAGGAGGCTGAGGAGCCGCAGACATTTTTTTACTGGGCAAAAACTCGTTTGTTGAAATTGCTGTGTGGCAAGTATTAACACTTTGAAGACCGATGGCTTAAAAAAAATTTCCATCAGGGCCCAAGTTTTCTTTTTGTATAATTTTTAGGCAAACGAAAAAAAAAAAAACTGAGTGAAGAAACTTTTGAAATGATGTACTTTTAGTGGATTAATTACATTTTAGTTCAGTGTCAAATACGCGACAACAGCAGGCCCCCTGCAAACCTAATTGGGACTAACGTAATGAGGCCCCAAACCAAATACGAAGGGTATAGGACAAGGCCCAGAGTAGTGGGGATAGAAAGAAAGGCAAGCTATCTCCTGACGCACACGCCATGACGCTGAACACATCTCTGGGGTGAATATGCCACAATTCTGGGCCCGAACATGTTAATGTGATACAAAACCTAGTTGTTCTTGATGATTTGTTTCGCACAAATGACTCTTGTTTGAATTTTTTCAAGAAACTCCCGGTAAAAAAGATGATTGGCCGTTTGGCTCGACATTTTAATCGGTTCTTAAAGATGAAGGCTTTCTGCATCATGGTTCATCTTCAATCAACTCTCTTCCTTCTTAAAATGCCTTAAACCACCGACAAACCTCAGCTCGGCTCTTGACAAAACTCTATCTCCGTCGGCCTGCTAATGCTTAGTAAGAGTTACGGTTCAGGGTGTCTACTGCACCAAAAAGTCATGAAAATGTCACAAAATTGAAAATGGGGCACGAAAAAGTCATGTATTTTGAAACAATGTCAAGAAATTTCAGTTTTACTGGAGTCTAACATAATCTCAGGACTTCTGTGCTTTCGTAATTGTCGTTTACCTACCATGACTCAATTCTTTCTGCCTCCCCATCCTCACCTCCGTTAGATTCCTTTGTTGTAGTATTGACACAACAATTATCCATTATTTATATATATTTTTATTTCTCTTTATTCATATTCAGACTTATGTATATACTTATATATAGACTTATATTGAAATTATGTACACTTTAATTTACTAAATTATGTTGACAATAAATATTTAGTTAGTAATATGTTTAGAAATTTTAAATTCTGCTACCATTGTTCGAAATTTTTGAGGCTTCTAATTCAATATTCATTCTAAAATTTTTAGTACCATCGTTTCTTCACTATCCTCTTTAACATATGATGCACATTTTATACAGTTTTAAATTGTAATTTTATAGATTTCACGGTAATCCTTGTAAGGTTTCAAATTATTTTATACGTAAATTTAGGGCTTTTTCTTTTTAAGTGAAATTATTTTTGTTTTAATGGGTATGAAATTTTCATTTAAAGTCATGAAAATGTCTTGAAATTGGCTTTCATAAAAGTAGTAGACACCCTGCGGTTTCATAGGCCACAATTCTAAAGGAGAACCTAATCCGTCCGGCAACGTCCAAGCAGATTCACAAATAGGATTTCTAGTATAATCGGTGCTAATGTCTTCAGCAGTGGATCCAGAAACTGTTGTATGAAAGTTGCTAATGACCTCAGCATTCGACCCACTAAAGAAGAAAACAAATAAGAAGTTATGCTATAATGGATTGAATAAATTATTATTGTATAATTAATATTGTTTTTTTTATTTAACTTTGCAGGATGTTGTTCTTGAAACTGAATTTGATGGTGAGAAATCATCATTCACTATGTTACAAGTGTGGCCCGTACGACAACCGAGACCTGTAACCGAGAAACTCCCTGCCAACTATCCTCTACTCACAGGCCAGCGAGTTCTTGATGCGCTCTTCCCGTAAGCAAATAGACATTTTTCAAAAACATCTAAATACAATATTGTTCAAGAATATAGATTTATTTTCGGATCTTACATTCAATAATATATTTTGATAATTTTGCAGATGTGTCTGTAAAGTATTATTTAAATTTTAGATGTGTCCAAGGAGGAACAACTGCAATCCCTGGAGCCTTTGGTTGTGGTAAAACCGTCATCTCACAAGCCTTGTCTAAATACTCAAACTCAGATGTCATCGTATACGTAGGATGTGGAGAACGAGGAAATGAAATGTCTGAGGTATGTCAAAGATAGAATATATTTATTTTTATACAACTTTATGCAGATTTTTTGGGGTATTTGTAATAGAGAAATTCAGGCTTCCAGAGCCTAATACTGACCACACTATCTCCTTAGTATGTTTGAGGACAATTATCATATACCTATAAAGATTCTTCTATTCTAGCGTTTTAAGGGGCTGGATGCTGAATACAGTGGAAATTGATTACAAAGAAACATGCTCAAGAGCCTCTCAAAATTCTTCTCGCAAATATAATATTCTATTAAAGTATTTTTTTTTATATAAAGTAATTAATAATTTAGTCACATTTTGTAATTAAATTGATAAAAGAATAACGCACTCGTATGTTTTTATTGCTTCCAAAATAAAGCTGAATTTGTACACATATACAATAGACTCTCCCTAATCCAGCGTTTTCGGGACTGGGGTACAGTCGGATAAGAGAAAACGCCGGATTAAATAATTCAGTTAGAAGCGGTCAATTATGTATTTGAAAACACTATTATTTGAGACCATAATTATATGTACCATTTTTAATATTGCTTATTTAAAATGTTACATGTTATTAAAATTACTTTTAAAAAACTTGCACTCCTCTTGCGATAAATGTTCGAACTAGACTGGCTAAAATCTGGTGTTCCAGCCGCAGGTACCTCAGTAGAAACTCAAGGTCCCTCATCTAAAACGAAACATATATGCCTTCTTTGAATTCCATCCAATGAAAACCCTCGAAAAAAATGTTTGGCTAGCTAGGAAGAGAAGGTTTCTCTAGGAACCCTCGAGCAGGTCTAGCTCCGAGGAGTCTGAGATCCGTCACTCATTCCTCTCGGAGAACGCCGGATTAGAGAGAGCGACGGATAAGGGAGAGTCTACTGTATTTAGTAGGGATTGAGAGAGAGGCTTGAGGTGAAGAGGTTAGTGATTAGAAAAGTGCTTAGTGATGGACGGATGATAAACTTCTATTTAATCCTGTTTTGCAGTTCTGGGAGGGTCCAGAACAGGACCCAGTTCATGGGCCTCCAAGCTAATACGGCTCGCCGTCTGGTTTATGTTTAACTGTCAGCTAGTTTGATATTTCTATTAGTACAAACTGTGAAGTAAATTGAAAAATCCTTTCTCAACCTGGAACTATAACGGAAATAGATAATAATCATTCCCCCAAGCAATATGGAGCACTGGAAACAGATAAACAGCTCTGGCGAAATCAATGAGACTACAATGTTTGGACTTGAGTTGGTTGGGAGGAAGATTCTACATCGCTACCTTCTCCGAACAATGGAAAATGATAAACTATCTCCCCATTCCCAATCTTAATCAAATTTATCTGTTAAATAAGGAAGTATTTTATAGCATTCAACCATTTACAAAAATCCAACAATCAGTTATAAACTTTTTAATTTAATATCAGGTCATCCCATAAGTAATGTCGGTTTTTAATGGCGTGCTATAAGGTATAGGAACACCTTCAATCTAAAATATATTTACCATCTTATTGTATAACAGTTTGCCATCCTAAAACATAATTTTGAATGCCTTTTCTGAAAAAAATTGTTTGGTTTTAAATTAAAGAAAGCTGACACCTCGTTTTTCGCTTCAACGACTGAATTCGTGTGCCTGTCGCATAATAAGTTTTGGAGACTGCAGAAAAAGCATTTTCTTCTTTTTCGAATTCCCAAAGCATAACAGGGTGTCAGTGGTGTCTTGAGAAAACTATTTCAAATGAAATTTCAGCACTTATTTATAAAATAACTTTCACCAACCAAAACATAATATATCAGGACATTGGAAGTGAAAGGACAAATCTGTTGTAAAATCGACTCTTTTTTTTTATTTTATTTTCTGACTCTGAAAGATGTTGTTAACACGACGCTTCGCCTTGTTTCTCTGGTTGGCCTTTAGTTCTCTCACAGTTTCAAGTGAATAGCAGCATTATCTATGAAAAATTCAATGTCCGATTTGAAGGGAGAATCCTGGGTCTGAAACTCCCCTCCTAGCACTTTGTTACCCATAAATCACTCGTAAAAATTATAATTAAAACATTGAATTTCAATTGCATTCTTTTTCAATCAGGTTTGAGATGGAAGAAACATTCAGCACATTTAGAACTTTGAATTCAATTTCCCAACTTCCAGAATTCGTGATTCGCCCTTACTCTTCCATAGTCCTGATATATAAGTGTATTTAATGCTATAATATACAAAAAATGTTATCAAAAATAAATTGAAAATTAGGGATTAGTAACATAAACATAAAGAGCCAGAATATTAAAAACCGACATTACTTATGGGATGACCTAATTTTTTATTATGATGATTAGATAGTTAGCTGTCGAGGTGATAAGTAAAGATGGAATGGTTGGGATTCGGCTAAAGAAACCTCAATATGATTTTTGGTAAAAAAAAAAAAATCTATCTCTACCAATCTATCTTTTTGGTAAAAAATCTAGATTTTTTTTTTACCAAAAATCATATTGAGGTTTCTTTAGCCGAATCCCAACCATTCCATCTTTACTAATTTTTTATTTTATGTTTAAAGCTTTTAAATGAACCTTTGTCTGTAGTGTTCAAAACTTAAATATGGCTTTCTTAAAGGATATTTGATACTCTTTTGTGGCTTGTGTGTATGCTTCAGTGGCTTGTATTTACGCTTTAGCCGCTGGTATTCCAGGGTGTCTACTGCACAAAAAAGTCATGAATTTTGAAACCATGTCACGAAATTTCAGTTTTACCGGAGTCTAACATAATCTCAGGATTTCTGTGCATTCGTAGTTGTCGTCGTTTTCTTATGTTGATTTAATTCTATCTTCCTCCCCGTCCTCTCCTATGTTAGGTTCCTTTGTTGTAGCATTTACACATCAATTATCCATTATTTAAATATATTTTTATTTCTATTTGTTCATATTCAGACTTTAATGTTGAAATTATGCACATTTTAATTTACTTGATTATGTACATTGACAATAAATATTTAGCTAATAATATTTTTAGAAATATTGAATTATACTACTATTGTTCGAAATTGTTGAGGTTTATAATTCCGTATTCATTCTAAAATTTTAAGTATCGTCGTTTCTTCACTTTTATAATTAATGTTACTATCCTCTGTAACATGTGATGCACATTTTATACAGTTTTAAATTGTAATTTTATAGATTTCACGGTAATCCTTGCAAGATTAGAATTAATTTTAAAATAAAAGTTAAGGCTTTTTCTTTTTAATTGAAATTATTTTTTTTTAATGTCCATGAAATTTGCATTTAAAGTCATGAAAATGTCACGAAAAAGTCGTGAAATTGGCTTTCACAAAAATTGTAGACACCCTGTGTTTATACTTTATTTGGTTGTGTTTAAGGATTAGCGGCTTGTAATTATGCTTTAGAGGTTTGGATTTCTGCTTTAAGTGAAACTACAATAAAGATTTGTTTTCTATTTAAGGTACTCCGAGATTTCCCTGAACTGTCCGTAGAGATTGATGGCGTTACTGAATCCATCATGAAGAGAACTGCTCTCGTTGCTAATACATCCAACATGCCTGTAGCTGCTCGTGAAGCATCTATATATACAGGTCAGTTTTAGATACTTTCATTATTATTCAAGCTCAGCTTTTAATATCAACCAAGATTGAATAAACAATTACTACAAAGAGATTAATACAGGACATCCGGGGCTAAAATTTGTATTTTAGAACTAGCTGACTACCCGTGCTTCACTGCAGTCGATAAGTAGTTTATATATTTTGTTAAATAAGGTATGATCAAAATTAACGCTACCACATAATTTTGTACAGCTTATTATTGCAAAGTTACCCAGGAAACTCCATGTTGAGGTAACCGTGCTTGTTTCCATTGGGGAGTAAAAAAGAAAAATACAACAACCACTTAAAAAGTTAGGTTAACAGAGACAAATACACATTAAAAGAATAAAACTAAATACTTTGAAGTTTTATGCACTTATCTCTTCGATTGACATCGCCCCACCGAACATTACTACAGAATCTTTTTTGTAGAGAATTTAGTAACCTTTCGAATAGCCGCCTTCCACTTACTACGATTTCCCAACCGTTTTCGAGATATTTTAGAAAATATACTGAGATCCGAAAACTTTGTATGACCATTAATACATTTTTGTTTCCATATAGTTCTTACCTCCAAACGATACCAAAGTTTAAATATCTTAAATTAGATGAATGTCAAATACCTGGTACAAGTTTCAAGTGAACCAATCATCGTTTCTAAATACCTAAACAGAAAATTAGTTTGGAAAAGTATTTCTAACAATTTTTCTTGTAAACGGTTACAGAAATCGCTTTAAAAATGGTTTCATTTGTTTTCCTACGTTAAGGAACTCGAAAATGTAAGCGTTCCAATTTTTTCGCGCAAATTTTGCTCCACAAACCATGTTCCAGTTAACGGATTCAGCTGGTTAATGAAGTTGACCTTTCAAATGAGAATAAAGATTTTTGTACCAAATGTCATCAAAATCTGACCATTTTTGAGCCGATGAGGAACTTTTTAATAATTCAAACCCCCCTAAAAGTACTTAAACATTTGAATATCAAAAAACCTTTCTTAGCAAGTGTTTGCATTCTAAACGGATTGTCCGTGCAAAATTTCAAATTTTTGTGTCAAGTGGTTCGGGATATTATTACCTCGTATGGACCATTACATTGCGTAAACTCTATGAGGGACAAAATCACATTTTATTTATAGTAATTCAAGGTCTGCCATCATATTTGAAATTAACCTCAATTAAAAATAATACCATGAAATAGATACAGTACGGTAACAGCTGTTCTGTTATCGCCCTAGCAACGCATGCTGCCTAGGCGTGCATGCTCTAACCAACTAAAAATAATTAAAAATTCGAATAAAAAAAATCCTTTCTTTGCGAGTGTCTACGTTCTATAGGGAGTGTCCATGCAAAATTTCAAATTTTTCTGTCGAGTGGTTTGGGCTGGGCGATGATAGGTGAGTGAGTGAGTGAGTAGTATTTGACAAATATATAGTAGATTCATATACAAATGAAAAAATATTGGGAAAAGTTAGGTAGTAGTTAGCATTGAGTTTTCTTTTACATTAGGAATTTAAATAGTGATGGGAGAAAATGTAGGGAAAAGAGAATATAAATAGATTATTGGAAATAGACAACTAAATAATGCTTGATGTTATTCACAATAGTTTATCTCTTTTCAACTTCCTCTCTGATTGATTTCATCTCATCCTACTTCCCGTTATATATCACCAGCGTTGTGGATTTGTAAAACGCAAATTTTCCGTAATGCCAGTGAAAATTTGGAAGAGATGGAATTGTTTACATAAGATAAAAACATATTAGGAAACTACGCTGTTTTCGTAAGGTGAAGCAATTCTATCTGCCTCTCCCACCCCCTTCCTCAGTTTCATTCCTTTGTTGTAGCAATTACACATAAATTATCTATTAAATTTTTATTATTCTTTATTCATATTAAGAGGTTTTCAAGCGGGCTTAAATATTAAGATTGTGCACACTTTAATTTACCAAATTATGTACATTGACAATAAATATTTAGTTAGTCATTTTTTTAGAAATTTTGAATCCTCTATCCTCTTTAACATATGATGTACATTTTATACAGTTTTATTAATTGTTTTAAATGTATGTAAAATAATAATTGTGCCAACTGTCATTAGAAATAAAATAGAAGGAAGATATTTATGTTAATTTTGTATTTATATCGGTTATTTTAAACTAATGTTCTATAAACTAAGAAATGTGCTTGGTTACGCAGTCCTTTGTCAAATATTTTATTTAAATAATTATATACACTGATAAAGATATTGAAAAGTAATCACTGTTACACTTAACTCAGTTCCTTATCCATAGGTATTACTCTTTCTGAGTACTTCCGTGATATGGGTTACAATGTTTCTATGATGGCTGATTCTACATCTCGATGGGCCGAAGCTTTGAGAGAAATCTCTGGTCGATTGGCTGAAATGCCTGCAGACAGGTAAATTATACAGGATAAAAAAAATGCATTATACATTGAATTCATTATACTCAGAGAGCCGGCGCTAATGGCCTCAATGTAGTTCGCCGTAAAAAAAGAAAATGTCAGGTCATCCCATAAGTAATGTCAGTTTTTAATGGTGTGCTATAAGGTATAAGATAAAATTAATGAAACGCGTTCAATCTGAAATGTATTTACCATCTTGTATAACAGTTTGCCATTTTGAAACCAAATTTTGAATATGCATATATTTGGTCGGTCTGTACCATGCTCGTTTTCAAGCCTTGAGGTTTCCCACTCAAAATCGTTCTTCTACTGCTATACTTGTTGCTCATTAATGAAATTTTCACCATATTTTTCTACACGTTTTCAATAAGTTTAAGCAGCATTTTCTCCTTTATCGACTTCCCATCGTAAGTGGTGTCTTAGGAGATTCATTTTAAATGGAATTTCAACACATAATAAATAAGTTTCATCAATAAAATTAACACTAGATTTACCAGACCTGGTACTGGTATAAATGTCAAAAACAAAAAATATATTTGTTACTAATATATATAAAGTAACATTAAGTTCATTAAATGTATTCTCTACTTTTAGCTACAAAAGTCATAACTTCAATTCGGAAAGCAAATGTTATATGTGGTGGGAATATTGAATGGAAATTGCACGACGAGTCAAGTCTAGTGTCTCGTAAATCTAGTGTTAAATAGAAGTGTATTAATTGATATAATAAACAAAAAAAAATTTAAAAGAGGGAATTAGTAATATAAACATAAACAGACAGAATATTGAAAACCAACATTATTTATAGGATGACCTGATACTTAGTGAGGTTGGAATGTTTTTTTTTTTTTTTTTTTAATTCTTTGAAGGCTTATTTGTGGCTCTCGATAAATGTACCCGACTTTTCTTTTCCTTTTTGTACTACTATATTTAAAAAAATTATTATTGTTCCGAATGTGTTTTAAATTACTAACAACAAATGTGAAAGACTTAGTGTGATGTAACAAATTTCATTTCCATCCAAGTTAAGAATGATACGACTCATCAAATACTGCGTGAACAAAAATAAACAGTGGCTTAATCGTCGACTCGAGGCCGATTTTGAATTTTTAAACTCTTATTGCAACGGACAGTTGACATTGTGCTCTGGAGGAAACAATTTGTATCACTCTTGCTAAAGAATTATCAAGAGAAGTGAAATAAATGTGTTCAAATTTTAATATATAAATTCAATACACATTGTACTTTTATTTATGTTTTCAATTAATATAATTTCTGTAAAAAAAAATGTGTAATGCCTTTTTTGCATTCATTTTAAGTGCATATTTAATTGCGGCTCTCAAAAAATTTTAATTTTGGAAAATAGCTCGGACTATGAAGGAGCTTGGCCACCCCTGGTATATACACTATAAAATGAATGTAAACTCTTAATCGTGAATCAATTCTTTATCAAATAACTGTTTCAAGAATTATAAACCCTTATATCATGTAAAAATTTTGTTTGTTTATAATACAATTATTTGTTTTTTAGTGGCTACCCAGCTTACTTAGGAGCGAGGTTGGCTTCTTTCTACGAACGTGCTGGTCGTGTTAAATGCCTTGGTAATCCTGAAAGAGAAGGATCTGTATCTATTGTTGGTGCTGTATCACCTCCTGGTGGTGATTTCTCCGATCCGGTAACTTCTGCTACTTTAGGTATCGTACAAGTCTTCTGGGGACTCGACAAGAAACTCGCTCAAAGGAAACATTTCCCGTCCATTAACTGGCTCATCTCTTACAGGTACAGAAATTCTTCCTCTTCACTTATAGCCATTGTAGGAACCTGTTTCATTTTCCTTCTCCTAATCTCTATAGTCCGCCCGCAAACAAAAGAACCAGGTGGTGTGCATGTGCTCCCTCTAGCCCATGTGAGGGAAGGCCTAGCTCCCCTCCGGCCACGCCCATTCTCATCAGATGTTAGTCTCTACTATTAGTACGAGAGCTAGCAACAAGTATTTTAGTCCGGAAAACAAGTATTTTAGTATGGCTAAATATTTACTCTGTTGTCTCTCTCACTCGCCCAGACATTATACAAGCTGTCTGGCTGGTGGTAGATATTGCATTCATTGTAGTCCAAGAGCTAGCTTTTTATTTGTGCTGCCATTTAATCCAGGACAGATGCAGAAGATCATCTGAGCAAGAACCAATGAGAGCACAGAGAACAACCACAACTGCCCAGATGATCATTGCTCTCACTCACTCTTACGGTTTCATGCAGCATATTGTAGACTATCATAGGAGACATTTATTTTCATGTTTCCTGATAATTAAACCCCACAAAAAATGTCTGTCCTTTTGTAATTATTTTCAATTATGTTAATTGAAGACGCTGTTTAAATCGCAGCATGAATAAAACACTTCATTTAATAATTAAAAAAAACTATGTACTTTGGGTTTTTTCTTTTATTTGCATTTTGAACCCCATAAAAATGCCTGCCTTATTTGTTATTCATTGTAAAATTGCCTTAATTTTACATTAAAGATAGTTGGCTTCTGAATAAAACACTATTTTTGGGCAATATTTGTTTGCACCTTTCCCCTATGCGCAGTACCTGGTGTTCCACGATAAGTCTAGCCAACACATATTTACCTTCTTATGTACCCAAGAGGTACACTATAGAAAAATTTCAAGGTGCATCATATTTGTACAGGAAAATAGTAATTTTTCAAATCATTTCCAGATGGTCATCTTTTTTTTATAAATCAATTTAACTTTTGAAAGCTTAAATTTATTGTTGACAGACACTATTATTGTTGTTAACAATATACCAGACGATGTAGATTTTTGTATAATGTACCAGAATTTGTTTTTTATTTTAATTTTTTTTTTTTCAAAATATTTTAGTATGACTAAAATTTAGGTATGATGTTATATAAATATTAACAAATCTATAATTAATTTTCCAAACAATAATTTGTCTAATAAGCCAAACCAACACCAGCCAGACCGATTCAAAATTGAAAAGAAAGTGAGCCTATTGAATGAATACAGACTCTCGTGCATGAGCATTAGTCGGGCAAGCAAGATAGAAAACAGCAGCTGTTGTTTATCAAGATGGCGTCAGTAAAGTCGCATCATGGCATTTGTTGTAATTGACTTTAATGTTTTTTTCATAAAATTGAATGGCAAATGTGTTCTGTAAAGGCAAAAAAGTAAAAATAATCATTCTTTGAAGTCTATTAATTCAATAGTTTTTGATCCTTTCCGAGTAATTAATTTTGTATTTGATTCTTAGCCAACCCAAATAATATCTCAAAACTGTTCAATTTTATATCTGATGGTTTAATGGCCGAATTATTATTTGGCAAATAAATTATGGGTTTTTCAGTACTTTAATAACATCATATATACATTTCATTTTTTATTAAAATATAAAAAAATATGTTTAATTATTTTTTTTTAAATTGTCTCGTACATTTTCTGTGGTACTTGTCCAGACATATGTTTTCCATGGAGCAGTATGCTGTGGTACCTTACTTTGCTGTCTAAACTACACATTTCATTTTTATTTTGCAGTAAATACATGAGGGCATTGGACGATTTCTATGACAAGAACTTCACCGAATTCGTCCCTTTGAGAACAAAGGTAAAGGAGATCCTTCAAGAAGAAGAAGATTTATCTGAAATTGTCCAGCTTGTTGGTAAAGCTTCTCTAGCCGAGTCTGATAAAATCACACTAGAAATCGCTAAGCTACTTAAGGATGACTTCCTTCAGCAAAACAGGTAAAATTATCATTAGTGAAAACATTTTTCTTTCTATAAATAATATTAAACTTTGAAAGAGCCTCTATAAATTTATTTATTTAAATTTTAACGTCCATTTATTATTAACTATGAATTTTAGGACGGGTTATCTATAGGTTACCACCCTTTTCTAGCCAGGATAGGGGTGATGCCTTTTCTTTTTTTCGAAAGAAAAGCCACCACCCCTAGTGGGAATCGAACCCACGACCTTTGGCACGGAGTGTTAAGTGCTCACGCCTTAACCCTCACGGCCATCGGGTCTAAAATCTTCTCTATAAATTGCTGAAACACTTGAAGATTCTTAACCCTGGGAACTGGGACTGTTAGCTGACATATCATCTCGCCAGAAGATGTGCCCCATGACCTGAGATATGATATATCAGCTTGTCGGAAGATGTGCCCTTTGGACTGTGAGCTGATAAATCAGCTTGTCGGGAGATGTGCCCTTGGGACTGTGAGCTGATATATCAGCTTGTCGGAAGATGTGCCCTTGGGACTGAAAGCTGATATATCAGCTTGTCGGAAGAAGTGCCCCAGGGACTGTGAGCTGATATATCAGCTCAACCTCTTTGTGAAATGAAATTAGAAAAATTGTATTCTTTTTTCTTAGAGGGACTCATGCCCCCTAAGGAATAATAGTGAATCTGATAGAATCAAGTTGACAAAATTTGAAATATGAAATTAAATCAGTTTGAATGGACACATTCCTTCACATGGAAGGATTGGGTGGAACTTACAGAGATAAGAAGTGGTGGTACATATACTTAATGTTTTAAAGTCATCTGGATATGACCGTGTCGAATTGGTAACAAATGACATTCTGTCAGCAGGGTTCCTTCTGAAAATGAAGATAGGGTTCAGCCCAGGTCTTATTTATACCTGGTCGGGGTCATAGACAGCCTTTCCAACCCTCTGATTGGTAAATTTTTCCGTGAGCTGTTGGATACCCTGCAGCCAATCAAATCATCTGCCTTTCTTGGGATGACAGATGTCCGTAATTTGCTAAATCTGTAGCCATCCTATCTATTGAATGACTACATTTTCTCTTCTATAGAGAAGATTGCTACAGACATAGCAAATTATGGACATTTGTCATCCCAAGGAATTCAGAAGAAAAATTGAATCGATTGGCTCCATGGAATCCGACAGTGCGGGAACAATTGACCAATCAGAGGGCTGGAAAGGCCGACTACGACCCCGACCAGGTATAAATAAGACCTGGCCTGAACCCTATCTTCATTCTCAGAAGGAACCCTGCTTCTTCATTCCCTGAGGAAGCCAGAAGAAAGTCTGGCAAAAAGTCGGTTGTTACCAATTCGACAAGGTCATATCCAGAAGACTTTAAAACATTAAATAACATGGACAATGGAAGTCTACGAGAATTATTTATTTAAATTTTAACGTCCATTTATTATTAACTACGAATTTTAGGACGGGTTATCTATAGGTTACCACCCTTTTCTAGCCAGGATAGGGGTGATGCCTTTTCTTTTTTCGAAAGAAAAGCCACCGCCCCTAGTGGGAATCGAACCCACGACCTTTGGCACGGAGAACGAGAATTATATACTACTGATTTCCATGGGGGTCATTCTTTGTACCTATTAGATAATATGGGTGTAGATTTGAAGGAATTTGCCAAAAATTGACTGATGAGTACAAGGTGTATAGGTATATTTGTCGAGTAGACGTTGAGGTTAGGAAGAACTAGTAATATATAATCTAATAATATATAATTATTTATATCATGTTCCAGCTATTCTCCATACGATCGATTCTGCCCATTCTACAAGACAGTAGGTATGCTGAAGAACATGATAGCTTTCTATGATGCAGCTCGGCATTCTGTTGAAACTACAGCACAAAGCGAAAAGAAGATCACCTGGGCTGTGATCAAGGAGAGTATGGGAAATATTCTATACCAGCTGTCGTCAATGAAGTTCAAGGTTAGTATTTTCCTGTCGGCTCTTTTATAGATTAACCCTTGACTGGTAACATGCAAATTTTGATCGTTATAAGTAATATGCGTCTGTGAGACAAGGCATGGTAAAATTGTTTTTGTGGGAAAATATTTTGAAAGAAACTGTAAATAATGAAGGTATAGTTTAATAAAATAATTGTAATTGCTACGTATAAAAATCAGGCCAAAAAACCAACGAAAATTCATCGCTCTAGGAGCTCAAGTATTGTATACTTTTGTTTAACACTCCAGCCATAATTGCTTCAACATTTTATGCATTTGTAAGCTGCCTGTGTTCATTTTGATTATGGACTTTAGCAACGTGTTTTCTATTTGGGAAAATGGTCACAAAGGCCGTAGCCGGGTAAGCATGGGTTGTCGGCCCCAGAAAGGTTTTTGCTTGAAATTTGGAGGATCAAACTAGTCCCTTAAAAGTGGCCTAAAACCAAATTTTCAGCTCTGAATGTTCGCCCCACATATATATATATATATATATATAATATTTTCGACCATGTATTAAATGTTTGTTGATAAACATTATTATCCGTTTTATCAATTTTTTTTTTTTTTACGGCGGTTCGACAACTAGGCCATTATTATCCGTTTTTTGTTTAGATTAATCCTATTATTTATTTATTTTATACATTGACTCCACAACTAATACGATTAGCAGGTAACGAAGTGTGTGACGTCTGAGTTTCACTGAATCAAGTTAATAAATAGTATAAATAAAACAAGTAATCCTACTAAGAATCATTCAATATCTGTAATCCACTCCTTTTCTATTTATATAAGCGAAGGTTTCTGCGTACGAATAAGTAAGCACATTCTTACTTAAAATATGGCGTATTTAAGAACAAATAATCCAAAGTGTCCTATTTCATTCTGATCCGACAAATGAATCCTGAGATATAAATTTTCAATGCAATTTCGGTTTTCTTTTTTTTATTCGACTGGGGGTGAACATTCAGAGCTGAAAATTTGGCTTTAGGCCACTTAAAAGGGACTAGTTTGATCCTCCAAATTTCAAGCAAAAACTTTCCTGAAGCCTGCCAATTGTTTCTTTGGGTTCGACAAGCCCAAGAATATCTCGTCCCATTTTCTTGACGTCATCTTGGATGTTATACAATTAACAAACGACATCTCCTTTTTTTTTTTTTTTTTTCTTTTTTTTTTTTTTTTTTTTTTATCAAACTGTTTATTCGTGAATTCATATAAGCATATTTTTGTCATTGCTTGCGTATAATGCCAGAATTTACAAGCCTGGCCGCCATCATATAGTGAAATATTGCCAGAATCCACCATCTCGATCTTCTGTTCGGTGAATAATTGGCAATGTTTTATCGAAATTATCCGTTCATGATTTTGTTGAGTTATAAAAATGCTGGTTTATTGTTCAACAGATCCATGAATTTTGAGATGTGTTCTTCGATTAAATCAAATTTACAGCAACGCTTTTTTTTATTTATTTATTTAATAAGTTGTAGCGGCTAGGCGATTCAACTTTAAAAAAAAAAATATTACATGAACATGTATAAAATAATACAAAAATGTTAAATTTGTTTCATGTAAACAAATTATTGTAAGAAGTATTGCATTAGTATTGGTTTTGTTACAACGAATTGTGTGTCTGTCAATAAGGTAGCTTTTTTTTAGTCTACAAACGAAAGAAGCTTCATTTTTTTGTAAGCTTGAACTCAATATTTTTTTTTTTTTTTTGTGAATAAAATATTGAGTAAGCTTGAACTCAATATTTTTTTTACGTTGTAGAATTTTAGTTGGGATTTCCCTTTTCTTTTCTTAAAGTGCCAATGCTTCGAATTATGTTCATCTATTCATTTACAATTTCCAGTGATGAAAACCCATTGTCAAAAGTAACGTTTGGAATGAAATGTGCAAATGCTTTCGGAATAAAATAGAAATATAGAGAGGAAATAATTAAATTTTGTTTTAAATGGTTATTGTAGGTTTCCTGCAAAACTCAATTGTGGTAAATAAGTTGTTTTTTGTAATACACGTCTGTGAGGTGAACATGAAAATGAGCACTATTAATAACATATACTTTTTAGTTAGTGCCTTACTACTACCATAAAATACAATTGACCGGGTTAAAATTTAACTAGCGTTTTTTACATTCTCTAAGCTGGAGACCTCAGGGCATGGAGACCCTGAGGCCATGAGGGTTAAGGCGTGAGCACTTAACACTCCATGCCAAACGTCGTGGGTTCGATTCTCACTAGGGGCGGTGGCTTTTCTTTCGAAAAAAGAAAAGGCATCATCGCTATCCTGGCTAGAAAAGGGTGATAACCTATAGATAACCCGTCCTAAAATGCATAGTTAATAATAAATGGACGTTTAAATTTAAATAAACTGAGCATACACTGGGGGTTTAATTTTACAAATGGTTCTAAACACCACCATGGGGGAAAATACAATACCTAGGCGTATGTTACCAGTTGAGGGTTAAAACTCTATTGAGTAATTATGTTTTATCAACATGAATGTTCTTTCTAGAATGCGAAAGAGATGCTTGAATTTCAAGCCGAAACGTTGGCAAACATTAAAACCATTTTCACATGTAAAATGTAGTTTTATTAAGAAATAACGACCGAACCCTTACAATTCCTACCTTTGAAAAGTTTTATTATTTACAGACTCCATTCAGAGTTATTAGTCATAGACTGCCCCTAATTTCATTGAAAAATGTTTATCTTATTTCTTGCAGGATCCCGTGAAGGATGGCGAAGCCAAAATCCGATCCGACTTCGAACAGCTTCACGAAGACATTCAACAAGCCTTTAGGAACCTCGAAGATTAGGATGTCATCCTACAAAGTATATTTTCTCTCATCTACCACTCGGAGTGTCCTTCTTTCATCCGTGTATATATCTACAGTTCATAACAAAAATGTATAATTATATCAATTATGTATAATAATTATTTCAAAATCATAAATTAAAAAAAAAAAAAGAAAAAAAAAGAAAGAAATGAAGATGCTATAGTATTAGATAGTAGAAGATAAAACTGTTTCTCGGTGTTGTGGGATTAGATTCGACTATTAGTATCCTAGAATGGAGCCGATTCATGGCTCTTCACACTCGGAATGAACCACCTCTTGGCCTTCCCTTGTCGGAACGTTCATTTCATTGTTATTTTTATTTAGTTTTGTTACTATATTTGTTGTGTATGTTATATTTTGTTCTCTTGTTGTTCTATTCTATATCATTCCACACAATTGTACAAATACGACCAAGATAACAATGGCAAACACCAGACAGTGCAATAATATTCGACCGGCCTCAGCAAGATCATCTCCTCAGCCTATTCCCATTTTGTGCTTTTAGACTTTTAATAGTTTTATCTTTTCTAATTTGCTGTTCTTTCTTTTCCTCATCAAAGTGATCAAATTTGTATTTTTCCTAGTAATTTAAACTGTATTTATATTCATTATTTTATTAATTTATTTTTTCTCGGAATTTTAAATTCAATTCTTTATTAGAGAAAGTGAAGAACCTACATAAACTTCACGTTTAAAAAAATGAAATCTTATTTATAATTTTTAGTGACGGATTTTATTTTGTTGATGTTTTAAAATATAGGTTTATGAAAAAAAGTGTATAAACTGTTAATAGATTTTAAGAAAAATCTAAAAGAATAATGATGCTAAATTAGCCATTGCTAGAAGTGGAAAATATTTCATGAAGGCTGTTTATTTTCATTACAGCCAAACTTTACATTCCTTATTAATTTGTTATATAAATACGATTGTGTACATTTTTTCTTCTAGATTGGCGCCTGTGTAATTAGTATTATAACAATAAGAAAAAAAAATAAATCTTATAGTGAATTATTGTTTATTTCCCCCTTTCCATTTATTACAGTCGATACTTGCCTATAAATATAGTTATTTTGGACATTACAATCACTCAATTAGATTGGACATTATCATAAACTGGGAACACGTAGTTGCGATGTTATTAGGACAGTACAGCTTATAAACAGCAAAACACATAACCATATTCCAACGGAATTGACCAATTAAGCTCCCTCTCATGCCAGGTTGAAAGCCTCTCTAAAATCTCAATCAAAAAATTACACCCATTAACCATTAATAAATATAAATAAATATATATATATATATATATATATATATATATATATATAGTTATAAAATTTAAATTGATTAATAATTTAATTTGTACGGGTCGTATTGGGTTTCATATACAAATTAGAGTTATCTCAAAATATGAAACAACAAAATATCAAATGTATACAATTTAACACAAATTCACTTACATCCACTGGCACAGCCACGGGTCACAATAGATCCAAATATGACTCTTCGAAAAACTTGTTAATGAGATTCCAATAATCTAGTCAGACACTGTTTTTTTTTTTTTTTTTTGTTTTTTTGTTTTGTTTTTTTTTTGTTTTTTTTTTTTTACGGCACATCTACATCTAGGTCATTAGCGCCGACATCCAGGGTGTAGCGAGGAATTTCACCAGCGAGCCGTGGGATGATAAAATTCCTGCCGGAGGTTGGGAATCGAACCCACCATCTCCCGCTTATGAATCCAAGGCGCTAGCCATTAGACCACGGGAGACCCCAGAGACACTGTTATCCACCAAGTTCTGAGCAAACTCTTCTCTCTGGAAAACAACTGATGATCTCCCAGATATCACTACAATATATACATATATATAATGGAATGGCTTCTATCTCCAGTGGTGATTCTTCTCTCAAAAAAGTTTAAAAATCATAAAAAACTTATATGATATGCGTTTAAAAAAAAGAATGGTTTTCTGTTTGCCATTTGCCCTATATTTTATGAATAATAGACAAGCGAAGTATATTCTCAATAAGCTATTCATCCTCATTTTTTATCCCTACCGGCGGAGTTAAAAACTTATTTTTTGATGTATATAAAACTCATTTATAAATACAAAAGGATTATTATAAATATTTACAGTTAAATTAATTAAAATATGTAAAATAGTCAACATATCAATTAAATATTGAATATATTAATTAAAATTGAATCTCTTAGTTACCCTTACAAAAAAAAACAGAGGGCATGCACTAAAAACAACTGCTTTTTAAAATTTATCAAATCATGAATATAAGATGTTAACACTTCAGGAGCTAAAAGTGATAATTTTGCTAAAACAAGCTGTTGCGAATGTACAGAGGAATAAAAACTAACAGTAATTTGACGAGGGTTGAATGGGCTGAGAGGGTAATGAATTGTAATTCACCTGAATAGCTCTCACGGCCGTAACATACATTTTTGATTTCAGGCGCGATGCTAAATTTGATTCCGGGAATTCGATGTAATGCGGTAGGAAAATGTAAATAAATAATACAACTTTTTTTTTTTTTTTTTTAACGGCGCATTCTACATCTTGGCCATTAGCGCCGAAATAATACAACTAAATTTAAATTAAATCAATTTAAAATTAAACATTTTATTAAAAACAATTAAAAAAATATATACATAAAACAGTTCCATAGAAAGATATGTTTTTAAAAAGAAAATACTAATGGCCTATTTTAGTCTAGAAGGCTGTGACAGATATGAAACCGCCAAAAGTTCTCTCTCAACTCTTGTCTTTACATGGTCTCTTTGTTGCTTGGCTCCCATTAGGGAAGCATCCTCTTCTTCACCTAGTCGCCGAGAAGAAAACATTTCTTCATAATCTGGATCCTGTTAGGGAAGCATTTCAGTTGATTTAAGACTGGTTGTCCATAAAAACATTCTATCTACAGTCGGCTTTTTTTTATGTGTTGTGGAGAATCTAGCTTTTAGCACTTTCCTCCGAAGGAAAGTAGCTATTGAGGTTGCACTCATGACGGAATTTTTGAAAAATGTCTTCGAATCTTTATCGATCCTACCTAGTAGACACCGAAAATGACCCCCGTTAATATTTATATATATATATATATATATATATATATATATATATATATATATATATATATATATATATATTGTAATGATATATTACATTCACGAAAATATTTTTAAATTCAAATAACCATTGATAGTTTGAAAAGCCCGTGCAAAACACAAACCATGAAATACAAATAACATCGTATTATATACACTTTAAATTAATAATATTTTTGGACAATACTGATGTACAATATATACATATTAAATGTACATTCAGATGATAATAAATTAATTATTTGGTATTACAAAAATATAATTATTATTTTTATGTATGAACCAACATAATGCGGAAGTTGGAAATAAAGGACGCCAAACTTTCCCTCTAAAAAGGAGTCAGTCTATAGCTATCCTCCGAGGAGTACGGAGTCAAGTCGATTCCCAGCAGTCCTGGAGTGCGGAGCTGGGGTCTGTCCGGCAGTCTATTGGTAGCAGCCTTGGAGTCAAGTCAGTCTATAGCTATCCTCCGAGGAGTACGGAGTCAAGTCTATTCCTAGCAGTCGTAGAGTGCAGTGTTCAGTCCATTGCTGTCTATAATAAAGGACGGTTTGAGAAAACGGCGGAGTCCTGAACATCAGATATCCATTCTATGCATGAGACCTAGCAAGAAAGCGAAAGCGTATCACCTTGAAGAAGGAATTACTGAAGCGCAGTATATTGGGGTTTTATTGGAAGTGAGTTGGTTCAGAGGTAAAATTATTTTTTTGTAATCGTTAATTCTTTTATTATTATTTGTATGTATTTTAATATTGTTTTGTATTTCGGAATTGTCTAAAAATAAATATTATATTATTCATTCACTCGGAACTTCTATCCCTGAGATTAAATCAATTTAATAAAATAAAACTTATTAAAGTAATTAAAATCGTTTTTATTTTAAATAATAAATAATCTTTACATTTAATGACGCCCAACGTGGGGAATCAATTTATAAAAATTAATCATAACATTTAATGACGCACAACGTAGTGCAAATTTTTTTATAAAAATAAAATCATAACAATATATATATATATATATATATATATATATATATATATATATATATATATATATATATATTGTTATAATATTAAAAAATTAAAAAAAATTATTTTATTATTTAAACTATTTGAATTAGATAATTGTGCCGCGTTAGGTCGCCAAAATGTTATAATATTAAAAAATAAAGAAGAAATTGTTTTTTTTTTTATAATATTTTATTCTACGTATACCTCTACGTTGGGAACCAATATAATAAAAATTTTATAATAATTGATGTTAGAAACTCTTTATCTCAGGGTTAGGGTTCGATTTTCAGTAAAGTAATACAAAAACCATTGTACATAAGAAAAAACTCATAGATAAGTTAAATTCCGAATTAGACAAACAAGCATTACCTGATATAAAGCCAAATCTGGAACCAACCTCAGAGAACAGGATCCTCGTTACAAATGCAGCTTCCTTTTAACTCAACAGACTGCACTGCTTTCAAAAAGACTGACTATGATACCACTGTACACCAAACTGTAGCTGCATCCGGAATGGAATGTTTCTTTAAAAATGCACTATAAGTGACTGCTTGTAACTGTCTCTTGTAACCGACTCTCATGTGTACCTGGAGCCACCTTTTCACAGACTGGCTTGTAACAGACTCTTGTAACAGACTGCCTAACTTTCATGGCGGGAGCGTCATACCGGTATCCACTGCTACCTGTATCGACTGCTAGACCAATATAACAAATAATAATTGTTTATCACAATGAACTTAACATATCAATGAGCTTTATTGGATTTTCCGAATTTTCTGTGTTAGTTTTTAATTTAGAACTTTTAATTTTTGATGGAAGTTAAATATAAGAAAAAATTTATTTGTTTTTTATTTTCCGCAAACCTTGTATTCGTCTTTTCCCGCCTTTTTTTTACCTTTAACGGTTATTCGAATTTAAAACTTTTAAATATGTAATGTAAAATATCATTACATTTGCACTTCTGTCAAAAAAAAAATAATAAAAAAATGATTTATGCTCGGTATTAAAATAAAAAATAGAATTTAAAATTTGGTTATCGAGATTAGAACTATTGGCCAGCCTGTTATTATTTCTTTAAATTTTCAATAACTTATTTCGTTACATAATTTTTATTCATATAATTTCCCAAATCAATTTATCATTTTTCATTGTTCATTTTTAAACATTATCATTATTAAACCATCTTATTCTAAACTAATACGATTTGTGAATTTATGATAAATTTTTAAATATTATTAATATCAATTAAATCTTATACTAAACTAATTCTAAATTTAAAAATTGTCCTGGATCCACTATTTATCATTAATATTTTTTTTTTGCATCTGTCCGATTTATTCCTAAGGATTTGTTTTATTCTCTTACGTGGTGGCCGATTTAATTTTGCGATTTTTTCTATCCCATTTTGACATTGATATTCAAAAAGAAATTTTACTTTATTTCCAAATTTGATGTCCAAATTTTTCAGGTGATTATTGTTGTTAACATTTTTATTCATTATATTATTTTGATTATTACCATTATTATTATTATTATAACTCATTATTTTAAAATTAATTATAGGATCATCAACTAATTTTTTAATGTCATTTTGTTTCAAAATCTTCTCCATAACGTCTGTACTTATTTCATTTTTTAAATTATCATTAGTTATTTTATTTTTAATTATTTGATTTATTTTCTCATTATTATTATTCAAATTACTCAATAATATTTCTTTACTTTTACCATCTTCATTCACTAAACAAACATTCTCACTTTCATCTTTAGTTTCAACAAATATTTTATTTTCTTCAAATTTTTGATCATTAATACTACAATCATAATTCAAATTATCTTTTATTAATTCACTTAAATTATCATTACATTCAATTAAATTTTCATCATTTTTCTCATTATTTTTAATAAGAATGTCATCACATTTTTCATTGCATATCTGTACTATTTTGGAAATGTTTTCTTCGTGTTTAAAACAGTCATTTTTTATATCAGCAACATTTTTTGTGTTTATTTTTTGTTTTTGATCTACATCATTAATAGAATTTTCTGATTTTTTATCATGCCCATTTATTCCTTGTTTTAGCAACTCGATATTAATGTCTATATCTTTAGATATTTTCTTTTCAAAATTATCGAATGATGTTTTTAAATCGCTAATCTGTCTGACTTGTTCTGTTTTAAAATCGTTGAATTGGTTAATTTGGCTGGCTTGTCCTGTTTTTATATCGTTAATCTGTCTGACTTGTTCTGTTTTAAAATCGTTAATCTGTCTGACTTGTTCTGTTTTAAAATCGTTGAATTGGTTAATTTGGCTGGCTTGTCCTGTTTTTATATCGTTAATTTGGCTTAGTAATATTTGCAGGACCTCGCCCATAGTATTAGCCATTGGTTCCATAGTATTATCCATTGGTTGTAGGAACTCGCCACTCGCAACATCGGCCGTTTCCGAGAGTTCAACTTCCTCGCATTGAATGACGTCATCACCAGACGCGTTCTGGCTTCCATTCGAAATATTTAAAATACTATTTTCCGCCATTTTAATTTATTTATTATTTCTTTACTTAGCCAACAAGTTGGACGCCAAAATGTTATAATATTAAAAAATAAAAAAAAATTATTTTATTATTTAAACTATTTGAATTAGATAATTGCGCCGCGTTAGGTCGCCAAAATGTTATAATATTAAAAAATAAAGAAGAAATTGTTTTTTTTTTTTATAATATTTTATTCTACGTATACCTCTACGTTGGGAACCAATATAATAAAAATTTTATAATAATTGATGTTAGAAACTCTTTATCTCAGGGTTAGGGTTCGATTTTCAGTAAAGTAATACAAAAACCATTGTACATAAGAAAAAACTCATAGATAAGTTAAATTCCGAATTAGACAAACAAGCATTACCTGATATAAAGCCAAATCTGGAACCAACCTCAGAGAACAGGATCCTCGTTACAAATGCAGCTTCCTTTTAACTCAACAGACTGCACTGCTTTCAAAAAGACTGACTATGATACCACTGTACACCAAACTGTAGCTGCATCCGGAATGGAATGTTTCTTTAAAAATGCACTATAAGTGACTGCTTGTAACTGTCTCTTGTAACCGACTCTCATGTGTACCTGGAGCCACCTTTTCACAGACTGGCTTGTAACAGACTCTTGTAACAGACTGCCTAACTTTCATGGCGGGAGCGTCATACCGGTATCTACTGCTACCTGTATCGACTGCTAGACCAATATAACAAATAATAATTGTTTATCACAATGAACTTAACATATCAATGAGCTTTATTGGATTTTCTGTGTTAGTTTTTAATTTAGAACTTTTAATTTTTGATGGAAGTTAAATATAAGAAAAAATTTATTTGTTTTTTATTTTCCGCAAACCTTGTCTTCGTCTTTTCCCGCCTTTTTTTTACCTTTAACGGTTATTCGAATTTAAAACTTTTAAATATGTAATGTAAAATATCATTACAATATATATATATATATATATATATATATATATATATATATATATATATATATATATATATATTGTAATGATCTAAAAGGGGGTGCTCTAGAAAGAGTCAGTTTCTGGCATAGCAAAGAGTAGCATTCCTATTCAAAATAAAGGCTAAGTTATATTCCATAAGTCCATCACAAATATTATCTTTTGTCAACCAATTAAATAAATAAAAGAGTAATAAAAGGGATAGGAATTGGCAGTGCTTAGCTTGGCAGTATTTATTTATTTTTAAAGGCAGTGTGAAATAAAAGATTCCAAAGTCTCATCTAGGAGCGATAAGGCATCGAGAGATACAAGTTTCCCAGGAAGATAAGAATAGAGGTGCTTCCAAAGATGACCTTTGAACATCCTGGTGGCGATCGGTGTAGACAAACACCCTTGGTATGGTGGGAGTAACGCCTCTATAAAAAGGGCCTTCCCCCACCACGAAGGGCACACGATCACGCTGCAGAACCAGCTGGTCAGCCGACACCAAGCTCTCACTTCATCTTCACTTGATGGTCAGACACCACTCTATGATCTAGCAGCCGACCATCATTCTCCTCAACATGCCGACATAACTACTACCAGTCTGCCTCTTCACTTCCAGAACATCATCCGTATCATAAGCTGAGTATACCTCAATAACTGCCAATCTTCAATTAAATTCAAAAGCTAGCTAAAATTTCATAATGGCCAATATTTATATTTTAATATATAAGTTTCATATTTTAATTATGTTCTAACTTATCTTTAATAACCAACATTGATACAATTATGTGAGTCAAGCACCTTTTCTCTTTTATATTTTATTTTATATCACAGCCATGCCAAATCTTAAATTATATCTTTTATTCAATATAAGTCATTTGTTTCCAACTCTATTTTATTTACTATGAACCTTTCTCCTGGTATTTAATATGGTCTCAACACATAAAAGGACAGATGGTAAGAAGTGGTTCTAATTTGATATTTCTCATGCTTTTCTTTCAGGAAATTTATTAAATTAATTTAATTATTCAAATGGTTTTATTCATAAATCCGTATGTGGTGAGTTTGGTAATATTAAATGAACCCTGAGATATAATGAAAATAAAAAGAAAACATTTCTAAGTCAACCTTTTCTATAATAATTTTTTTATTCTTTTCTTCTCCTAATATAATTTAAAATTCTTTTCTCTCCCCCCCCCCCTCCACCAAACACCACAAAGGTGGTGATTGAAAATATATTCAATTTTCTATTTTCTTGCCCCACGTTGGGCGCCAAGACGTGTTGTTTTGGTGGGGGAAGAAAAAGAAAATTAATTATATTTAAGAGTTGTTATAGAAAAAGTTGATTTGAAATGTTTTTATTATATTTTCATTATATCTCAGGGTTCATTTAATATTACCAAACTCACCACATACGGATTTATGAATAAAACTATTTGAATAATTGAATTAATTTAATAAATTTCCTGAAAGAAAAGCACGAGAAATATTAAATTAGAACCACTTCGCCCTAAGGGGCGCTAATGGCCAAGATTTATGTTGATGCGCCGTAAAAAAAATAAAAAAAACCAGCCGTAATTTTTGTTACATTTCAACGAAACTCGGTATTTGTGGTGGTAATCAACAGAGAAAAATGGGTTGTACAAATAAACTAAATCGGGTTATTTGGAGGGGGGGTTTACTCCGGACCTAAAGTACTAATATACTCATACCGGTCGTAATTTCTGCTGTATTGTAACGAAACGTCGTGGGTATCTCATGAGAAAGAAGTGTTGTAAAAATGAAGTAAATCGGTCTATCGGAAAGGGGGGTTTACTTTAAACTCTGTTTCATTACAATTAGCCAGCCAGACGTAGATTCGCAAAGGCGCCACGAGGATTTTCCGTCTTTTGATCTTGCGTCAGATCAAAAGACGGAAAATGAAGTTTTTGTGTATTTATTAAGTAGTGTAGTACCATGTATAAACATAACTCTGGAAGAAAATTATTTACAAAATTAATAATTGAACAGTCCTCATAAGAAATGTAAATGAGCAGAACTATTCACGTTTTTATTTTATTTATATAGGTTATTTACAGCAAATTATTCAGTAATGTAGTCTACTCTAAAAAAAATTCTGAGGAAAGTGCTTAGTTATGCAGCTCCTGTGTGACAGACTTTGGAGCATTTTGCAGAACGTCTGTGTGGCCTGAAATGCCTAAGTAAGGTAAATTGTTTTATCTTATAATTATATTTTTCTTTGTAACAGTTTAAATTTACATTTCATATTTCTACATGCAGTTCATTTTAACTATAAACACAACTTAATTAGTCTGAATCCTGGGATCGAAAGATTAAACTAAGAGAACTCATTTTTCATTATCCAACTAAATGAATTAATCTATCCCATATTTTTTAATATAAAATATAAATACGAAATTATCAGGGTTCGAACGTTGTATCCTACTAAAACTACATTTTATATGTGAAAATGGGTTTTATTGTTTGCCAATGTTTCGGCTTGAAATTCAAGCCTTCATCATTTAAGGGCTGTAATACAAGTAGGACAGAGTTAATATTAATTGATAAATATACAAAAATATTCAAAAAACATTATACAGTAAGTATGTATTATAGCTAGAGCTCAAATTGGAGGCCCGGTGGCCATGAGTGCACTTAACACTCTGTGCCAAAGGGCGTGGGTTCGATTCCTATTATGGGGTGGTGGCTTTTCTTTAGAAAAAAGAAAATCAGCACTATCCTGGCTAGAAAAGGGTAGTAACCTATAGATAACCCTTCCCAAAATTCTTAGTTAATGATAGTGGACGTTAAAATTTAAATAAATAGAGCTTAAATAAAATGTAGATCAATACTGGTTTAAGAACTAGATGGGTATCATGGGTACAGAGATATAAAATGAACAAAAACATTATGAAAATAGGCTTACCGATGAGAAGACGGAGAACTATGCCTCACGGATGCGAAATCGTTTCTGACTGTGGTTTATCAAGGTAAGTTAGGGTAAAGGAATGGGTGGTGGAGGAGGCGTTTTTGAGCACCGATTAAGTTGAGGGTGGTAGTAGAGGATCAAAGGATGGAAGGCGGTTTCATAAAAGTGTGGTGATAATGGAAGGGAGGCAGGTATAAAGGGTTTTTATTGCACGTGGTATAGAGTTTTAGCAAGATGTTTTTAATTATGATCTCCTCTCAGTAAAATATAAATATTTTATTTCATAACAAACAATATATGTAAACATTTAAAATATAAACATCCAATAAGATTATTTAAGAGGTGAATTTAAAGAGTTAAAAGTTAGCTGAATCATAGATTGAGTTTCTATAGAATCTTGTCCTGTTCCTAATTACACTAGCAACAGCAGGGCAACCTTCCGCTATATTTAGCGGTGTTCGACCTCCTCTATCTCTGATAGCAGTATCAGCACCTGCGTCTATGAGGAATCTAGCTATTTCTGCTCGAGCACCAGTAGCTGCCATGTGTAGAGCAGTACTTCCTTCGTGTACGTATCTATAGGTACTAGTAGTAACCCAATCCACGTCGATAGAACCATCGATAAGAAACCAACGAATTACGTCTACGGAATATTCGTACACTGCTCGATGCAGCAATGACCAACCATTCCTATCTCTCACTCGCAGGTCGGCTCCTCCTAGTTTCAGTCTTCCAAGAGATACCACATCATCAGTTTCAACGGCATTCCAAAGCTTTTCTTTCCAATCTTCTGGTAGGATCTCCTACAAAATTATGAAAATAAAACAGAGTTTAAAAAAAGGAAAACTTATTCAAGAATATGTAAGGTGAGGGTGGGGAACGATAAATGGATTCTTGAAGTAATAGGCAGGAGTTGCTCCCCAAAATTATTTAAAACATTAAGTTATAATTGCGACGTTTCAAACCTGTTTAGGTTCATCTTCAGGCACCTAAAATGTTAAATAAAAACCAAGATTAAGGAGAACAATACTCCTATGTCACTATGCCAATGCAAATGCAATATATAATAAAAAATGGGTTCTAGGAGCAGTATTGCTAAACTCCACTCAGTGTTGCCCCTTTTTCTTCAAAATAAATTAAGAAAATCTATCTTAACCAGCATGCAGTTTTATAAATGTAGCTATAGATAATATATATTCACAGAATACAAAACCTGTTCCTGTTGCCCCTTCATCTTCAACAGAAATGAAGAAAATTGATCCTAACAAGCATGCTGTGTTTTATATATATATATATATATATATATATATATATATATATATTTATATAAAGGGATAGATAATATAAAGGGTGTTCCCAAAATAAACTGCCAAAAACTTTGGGAGTCAATGTAGGATGAAAAAAGAAAGAAAAAAAGGCCTTTGGCATATATCTTGTTTTTGCTTCATTTTTGAGAAAAAAAACTAAAAGAAATTATAAAAAGGCAATCTTTCATAAGGTATATACATAAATTGTTAAAAAACGTAATTGTTATCCTCCACTCACTCCCGCCACCATCTCCTTTAATCCCCCATCCCAACAAAATAGGAGTGAGTAAACTTCTGATTTTGTGTGGAATAATGAAATAGTAGATCCCCATTTTCTGACACCGCGACTTAACACAGAGTCTTTCCGCGCATTCCTCCTTGTGCCAATGGCGTTCAGTCTGCCAATGTGCGATGTGATGCACATATTCCTGCAGGGGCCCAACATTTTAACAGTATTTAAATTGATTATTAGGAATTAGAAGAAGAAATTGTTAATTTATAATTATGAATGTAGTCCAGTGTCTTATGTGAAGGAACAGGACGTTTTTCATTTACCTAAAGATCTTCCTTCTCTGCCAGCAACCTCAAAGTATTTTAAATTTAAAATGTTTTAAGAATTGATTAATTATTATTATTTTTTTTTTTTTTTTTAAGAATTTAAAGGTATATATCTTGTATTTTAGCGCGGTTCCTCCCTCCCTCCATAGGGAGGAAACTCGCTTATAAGGTTGATCTCATGACGCAATCCGGAAGTGCCGACTAGAAAATTTTGCGTTTCAGACACCCTAGAGACCGAAAATGATGGTGTTTCAAATTTGTATATATGTATATATTTATATATATATATATATATATATATATATATATATATATATATATATATATATAGGGGGTCTCCCGTGGTCTAGTGGCTAGCGCGCTAGATTCATAAGCGGGAGATGGTTGGTTCGATCCCCACCGGCGCCAGAAATTTTCTCATCTCAGGGCTCGCTGAGAAAATTCCTGGCTGCACCCTGGATGTCGGCGCTAATAGCCAAGATTTGTTGATGCGCCGTAAAAAAAAAAAAAAAAATATATATATATATATATATATATATATATATATATATATGTATGTTCGCGGCATACATCAGCGGATAATGGTCCAATTTTGATGAAATTTGGTACAAAAATCTTTCGTCTAATTTGAAAGGTCAAGTTCGTTAACCAGCAGAATCTGCCCACCGGATACATGGTTTTTGGAGCGAATGTCGCAGGAAAAATATCGTTCCGCTTACTTCATAAGCTTTCAAGTACTCGTTTTATAGGCTACTTGGCCTTGAAAAACGAATGAAACCATTTTTATGGTGATAGCTTTAACCGTTGTCGAGAAAATTGGAAAAATAGTTGTTGAATAACGTTTTTGGTTTGGGTACTTAGAATCATGGGATTCAGTTGAAACATTTTCTGCATGTTCAAATTTCATCAAAACTAATATGTTGAAATTTTGGTTACGTTTGGAGTTAAGGAAGGGTTAGAATAAAATATTTTATTAACAGACATGAAAAGTTTTGGTAACTTTGTATACTTTCCTTAATATCTCAAAAACAGTTGAGAATATTGGTAAGCAGAAGGTTACCATTAGAAAGCTTACTAAATGCTCTAAAAAAAAGGCTCTGAAGAAAGTTTTGATTAGGCGATGTCAATTGGAAAATAAGTGCTTAAAACTTTAAAGTAATTGATTTCGGTTATTCGAACGGTTCTTTTTGTCTGTTTTTATTCCTTGTTATTTTTTAATTGCTTATAGTTGGATAATGTAATTGGCAATAAAACAATTTAAGTAAAATAAGAAAAACAATTTATTGTTAGAAATATAGCTTCGAGAGAGATTCGAAGCACCTTGTGACAATTTTCAACTGCCTAGCAGTGGCCTTTCTGGGGTTGGCCGACCCATCCAGGTAAGATCATAAATCAAGACCTTTCAAGAAAAGTGGAACCAAAACAATAACTGCTTCTATTTTAATCTTTCCAAATGAGACTAGGGATAAGAACGGAACCGCGCTAAGATGATGCAGTTCCTGCGAGTCGGACTTTTTTTAAATGATGTTGAACTTGCAGCTTTACATGGCGTCAGTTAATTTTTTTGACCAAGAAGATATTTTGTTTTTTTTTTGGGGTGGGGGGGTAGAGGGGATGGAAGAAAAACATATACTTTTAATGAATTTTATAGAGGCTTTATAAAAGAATGCCTTTCCACAATTGTGTTTCAGTTTTTTGTGTTTTTCTCGGGAACGAAGCAAAAACAAGATATAAGCCAAAGCAGTTTTTTCTTTCTTTTTCATCCTGTTTCGATTCTTGAAGTTTGGGCGTTTATTTTGGGGATGCCCTGTATATTCGCAGAAAACAAAACCTGTTTCATTAAACAGTTAAATAATAAATGTGCTCATAGTTAGTTTAAAAAAAGCAAAAATAAATTATACACCAAATAAGTAATTTATTTTTTTGGATATATATGGTGCAAATCAAAAGAATAGTACTCCTTTTTCTTATGTCTTGGGCAAGCCAACAATAAAGTAGTACATAAGAAAAAGGAATACTATTTTTTTGACCTGCGCCATATATATCCAAAAAATAAATATACGTAATTAATGGTCAGAAATACATGGAATAGAATACAAATAAGTATTATTAAAATCTACTAACACAAATAAAGTTAAAGAATAGAAAAAAAAATCTTCCTACAGAGTGATTCGAACTTAGAACCTACCAGTTATCGGCAACCAGACATTAGAAAGTAGCAGTGGAGGGGATAGCATATTTAGCTTTGGATTTCATTTGTCAAACAACTGACAATATGCCACAGATGATAGAATGATGTTCCGTCTTGGTGAATATCTCATTTTTCAAAAGTGACTATTTCTGATAATGCGCTCTTCTGGAACTGTTCGGATTCACAGTTTTGATCCCATGACCTCTGAAATGTGAGTCCTAGATGATTTTGACCTAGCCTATTAGAAACTCCCAGAATCAAAACCTACCTGTGTGCCAAGTTTTGTCAAAATTGGTCAAACGGCGTGGATTTGTATAAGGAACAAACATACACAGAGACAAACAGCTGATTTTTATATATAGAGATTAATATAGTCTATTGAATTACCTCATTTGGTCCTTCGGTTTTTGTAAATATCCTTTTCTTGCGGGATACATTAGGAGAAAGTTGTACATCCACACCACTACACAGCATTTCTTGACATATAGCCAGTCTATCGTCCTTATCAAGGTATGGATTGAATGCCGGTCCTTGGGCGAAGTCTTTACCGCTCATGCTGAGGAATCTAATATGGGCGAGTATTTCATTGTACAATTCCTTCTTTAGAACTTCATCAACTGGCACTAAAATACAAAGAAAGATGATTCCAATGTAGCAGGTTGATTAGGATGTGATGTAGACCACCTTCTCAAAGGAGAATTCAGCACAAAGATGAATGTCAAAAGATGTATGTTCTGAAGATCTTAAGCAGAGTATGGCAATCACTCGAGTGAATAATTACTCGAGTGAAAATTTAATCGTTACACATCACTCATTACTCATACATAAAATTTTTAATCATTACTCATCACTCTCAAAAATGAGTGATTACTGTTACTCATTACTCATCAATCATTTGTCATGAGTAATTTATAATTCCTTTGCTTTTTGTTTATATTTTAAACATTTATCTACAAGATTTGAACTTTCCTCTCAACTATTTATCCCGGAGTTAGGAAAAAATTAATTGCAGAGAAGATTGTCGATAAACAATTAAAAATTCAATCGCATTAACCCGCAATTACGATTAAACATTTAATTTTCTGCGGTCAATTGTTAATCGTTTCTACAATTAATTTTGAAATTAAATTCCGGGTATATTTAAAAAAAGGTAAACAAATTAGCACTAAAAACACTTCTCACATCCATTACACTTGCAGTCCTATTCCTGCTCACAGTACAAGAGGCACAGCAGGAGGAAGCAAACCAGTAATGACGCGGAAATTTACCGGTCGACTCAAGTTGATCTGAAAGTGGTCTGGGGACTAATATGAAAGTGACCCGGGGATGAATTTAGTTCTTTAGAAGTGATTATTAGAGACCGGAGGTAATCCGAAAGTACTCCAAAGTCACCTAGACCCACCCGGAAGTGTCCCAGGGATGAATTCAGTTTTCAAGAGCGAGTATGACCGGAAGTGAGCAGGAAGTCTTTGAGAAACACTCAGAAGTGCCCAGGGATGAATTTAGCGTCCGTAATATAATATTGGGAGACCAGAAGTGAGCCAGAAGTAACTTATATAAGCCCGGGAGTGAACCAGATATGAAAATAGTAATACAAAGGTAATTTTTGGAGACCATAAGTAAACAGGAAGTGGACCGGAAGTGAGCCTGAATTACATAAAAGACACTTAGACCCACACGGAAGTGCCTAGGGATGAATGTTTTTATATTTGTTACATGATCCCCCGAAAAGCCTCCAAAAAGTCGCAAAACATGTAGGGAGGAAATAAAGTGGTGTACACTATTTATTGAAGTTTTCATTGTTCACCTTCCGCCTATAACGATAATTCAAATATTTGAGTAGAGGGTCAGTTTGGCATTAAGAAAGTAAAGTATATATTCTAAATACACTCAATATACCATTATTTTCTATCACTTACATCCTTTTCAATTATACAACTCCAAATGGTTTTTTTAGTCTCCTGTACAATTGAAGTGTTTGCATTTAAGTCACAGTTTTTCCGGAACAGCGATTTCTTCCATACAAAATCTAGTTTGTAGAATCAAATAGCTCAATAATTAATAAATAGTTACATGTTCGTACTTCTTCTCTTAATTTCAGCTTCGATCCATTTCATTGCAGCATCATACAGCTCTTTCTCCGAATCTACATTGAGAACATCCTTGCTCAGGATCATCAATAAACTATCTTTTTCAATGTTCACAAAAGCTTTGGAAGATATTATAGTTGAAATATCATCCTCAATCACCTGCAAAAAAAAAAAAAATGTTTCTAATCCTGATTGAGGTTAACATTAAGATCATATTTATAGATTTTAGCTTACCTGTTCACAATTCTTTGCAGCATCTGTAAAATTGAATAATTTGAAGAATTCATAGGCCTCAAGAGCATTCTGAATAGATACATTGTCTAAGATGAAGGAGATGCAGAAATCCATCACTCTTTGAACTAGATACTTGTCTGCAATAGTGTAAAGCATACAAGCTTCTTCAAATGTCTCGGGGATAAAGTTGTCCATGTACAGAGATCTAAAAGAAATCAGTGTTAATTTTGTAGATAGTATGTAACTTTCTTAACACGTTCAATATGGAGAGCACTGTATTGTCTGGGTGGTCCTCTCAGTCCTTACAGCTGTACTGAGAGCACCACCCAGTACTCTCCCCATCCCTTCCCAGATACAGCGAGCACCTTATGGAGCTCGGGCCCATTCATTTTCTCATTGCCCTCCCGACTAGTAAGTACCTGCTTGGAGTTCTCTCTCACCCTTAAAGTGTTCTGAAAAGGTTTGAGAAGACAAAGTCGTTTGCCATTTGGATTTCAGAGCAACCGTTCAAAAAAGTGGAAAAATTGTGGATCTGTGAGTGATTAAGATGGAGAGAGATTTTACCAAGATATTTCCTCTATGGAATGAAGGTATCGAGGCCGGCGGGAGTCTTCTTCAATGTTTGCAGACTACTGGACTTGGAACGTTTTGAGGGATCTGCCATAACAACAGTACATTCATCAATCTAGATGTGCAGAAGGTAGTACTAGGTAATTGCTCTTGGATAGGAGTCGTAGGGCAGTGAAACATTCAGACTGTGTCGAATAAACGAATATCAAGGGATAATGTGTTTTAAATAGAGTTTAATGTTCTATCACATTCAAATAAAAATTAATTGATACTGTTAAAATTGTCCATTACAAGGTTTTACCTAAGGAATTGTTCAAAATGCTGAGGTTCGAAATCAGGAACATTGATACGAGACATGTTCTGTGGGACCTCTCCGAGCACCATCCTCTCGAAGACTTGACTAGCTCCAATCAATATGAATGAATGTGCTTTCAATTCCTTTAAAAAAAAAAGTATTAAATAGCAAAGATTGCTGAAACAAAGACTCCAAAATTAAATCTAGAACCACATCGACACGGATGAGGTATAGAAATCCAGTGATGAACAGTGTGTCTGGCAACGCTATTTAATGGTTGTGTGTTTATCTAATAATGTGTGTGTTTGTGTTTGGTATAATATTTGTATAAAGATTAGCTAGTGTAATTTGGAAAGTTTAGAAAAGAAACTATTATTACTTTTAGTCAAACTTGTTGCTACTTACGCTATAAACATAAATTTTTAAACTTCTTTTACTCATAATCACATTTAAAATAGACACTGGATTAAAATCTCCAAGAAAAACAATTTTGGCTGATAAATTGGCCATAATGCACAATTAGCGTACATGCCCCACTTTCTCTGCTTCTCAACTTGCAGTACTTCAGAAGGAATGAAGTCCTATTTTAAACTTCATCACTGAGTGACTTCATCTCCTCATACATTCCGGCATATATCACCAGTGGTGCGGTTTCTTAAACCACAAATTTTCCTCGACTTTACAGCGGGCTTCCTCAGTTGGTACATGATGCATGTTCATTATCTGAAAGCATCATATACCACCTAGAGGAAGCCGGCTGTAATTTCAGGGAGAATTTGTGGTTTAAAGAAACTGCACCGCTGGTGACATATGCCGGAATGAAGGAAGAGAAGCAATGAGGTATAAAAAAACTATTACTCATTTTAAATAACTACTTATTAATACATCCTTACTCTATAATTATTTTTGCTTGTATTAAATTTTATCCTAGACTTGGCAGGAGGCCTAGTTTGACGAACTTAACAAACAGAACAAAAAGAGCAAATCCATCGATTGTAGAATCTTAAAGATATGAATTGAATATATACTAAATATATCTTCCTTACCCTACAATTCTCTCCTTTCCCTACGAAGAAGGAACAGTCTGTGTGGAATCCATTATCACGCATGTACAGCCCTGCTTCAGTACACGATGGCATATTCCTTTGCCAGTCCGAAGATTCACTGCTCATCTTCCAAAAACTCAACAAAACCAAATGAAGAATCAAGATTTATTACTAATAGAATAATCTTAAATTATTTTAAACTTTTTATTAATAAGGTACAGCTGTATAGAACGGGAGTACCCCTGTACATTACACAGTGTCTAATTAGAAAGATACAGCTATGTAGAACGGGAGTAGCCCTGTACATTACACAGCGTCTAATTATAAAGATACAGCTATGTTGAAATGGGAGTTGCTCCTGTACACAGTGTCTAATTGGTAAGGCACAGCTAGTTTGAACGGGAGTAGCCACTGTACATTACATAGCATCTAATTGGTAAGGTACAGCTATGTTGAACGGGAATAGACACTGTATATTACACAGTGCCTAATTAGAATGGATACAGCTATGTTGAGCGGGATTAGCCACTGTACATTACACAGTGTCTAATTGGTAAGGTACAGCTATGTTGAACGGGAGTAGCCACTGCACATTACACAGCGTCTAATTGGTAAGGCACAGCTATTTTGAATGGGAGTAGCCCCTGAACATTACACAGCGTCTAATTGGTAAGGCACAGCTATTTTGAATGGGAGTAGCCCCTGAATATTACACAGCGTCTAATTGGTAAGGTGCAGCGGTGTTGAACGGGAGTAGCCCCTGTACATTACACAGCGTCTAATTCGTAAAGTACAGCTATGTTGAACGGGAGTAGCCCCTGTACATTACACAGCGTCTAATTGGTAAGGTGCAGCTGTGTTGAATGGGAGTAGCTCTGTACATTAAACAGAGCCTAATTGTTAAGGCGCAGCTATGTAGAACAGTAGGAGGCCATGTACATTACACAACGTCTAATTGTTAAGGCGCAGCTATGTAGAACAGTAGGAGGTCATGTACATTACACAACGTCTAATTGTTAAGGCGCAGCTATGTAGAACAGTAGGAGGGCCTGTACATTACACAACGTCTAATTGTTAAGGCGCAGCTATGTAGAACAGTAGGAGGCCCTGTACATTACACAACGTCTAATTGTTAAGGCGCAGCTATGTAGAACAGTAGGAGGGCCTGTACATTACACAACGTCTAATTGTTAAGGCGCAGGTATGTAGAACGTAAAAATTAAGACTATTATACTTTGTTTTTTATTTTGTGTGATGCTTTTTCAAATAATCTATTTTTTTTTATATTTAGTACAGTCAGTCCCTAGTTGTTGCTCAAACATTTTCTCAAATTTTAGAAGTATTATCGACAGATAATATATTTCCCAGTAGCTACTCACTACCTCACTAAGATATACAGATGATTCAAGAGGTAGATATTCAGTGAAACAATAGGGAATTGAGCTATAAATCCCTCATAAAAAATATTTAAATTCTCAGAACAATATCTGTTTCTAGGAGTTGGACAATACATCTGTATTGTATTTGTACTGGTTCAAATATCAACCATAGAATTAAAAATAACACACTTTCCAGTAATTGACGTCCACAGTTAGCCTGAATTCGGAATAATAATTATTTAAATAACTGCAAGAAGAAGTAACATGAGGGGGGGATTTTTCTTGGAGGGAAACTAATATAGAGGTTTACATGAAAGTGAAATGAGTGTAAAACTGACCTGTTGATCCTTGCTCCTGGTCCTTAAACAGGATAGCTGTAACTTCGAGGAAGGATCGATCAGAGAACCGAGTTTTCACGAATATTCCCGAGGAACCAATTCATTTTAGCGCGGTTTCTCTTTCCTTCCATAGGGAGGCAATCCGGAAGTGCCGACTAGGAAATGTTTACGTTTCGAACCCAATGGATATCGAAAATAACGGTGGATCAAAGTCATCTGCACTATACTATAAATTTCATGATTCTTTTTTAGCCAGATTTTTGTTTCACTTTATTATTAAATTAAGTGTTAATAATGCACGAACTTTAACAATTTAACATTCTAATCCTGATTAGACTTGGAACAGAACTGGCACATCTTTATAAAACGCAAATTTATCTTTATTCAGCAATGAGATTGATTGAAATAATATGTTTTTTGAATTATTTGAAAATAGATTTTGATTTTTTTCAAGTCTAATCAGAATTTGAATGTTTAATTTCAGCGATATCCGTGCTGATATTAATTTAGATTAAAAAATAAAATATTATTTTATGTTCAGTTGTAAAAGTTCGTGCATTATTTGCACGTAATTTAATAAACAAGGGAAACAAAAAACAAAAATCTGGAAGACAAAGTTGTTTTAAATTTTATTAGCTTTCATTAAAAAATAAATAAATTTAAAAAAATACATTAAAATCGTATATGATTTAGAGGCTGTAGCCGATATATCGTTTGACCCCACTGTGCGGCAGTCTGCAAGGCCAAGCACGACTGTGTGTATCTTAACTCGAACACAAATGACCGGGTTTTCGCGACCCTATAACCAAGGCCGCCAGATCTCAGAGCCGGGCCCAGGACCAGTTCACGGGCAGCCACTTCTCAGAGCGAGACTGAAAATTGTAGTACTTTGCTATAGGGCTTTGGAAATTTTAAAATTATTTTCATCTTGAGTTTTGAGCGAAATTAGAATAAAAGCCGACAATCGGAGCAGCAAAGGTCACTTTCGGTACTTGTAGGTTTATTACGACTCTTAATGAAGTAGTATAGTATTCTGGGACTGCACTTGTTTTGTCGTTTATGTACATTAAAAAAAAATAGTCCAATAAATATAGGCTACGCCCGCCTATATTTCTAAACCCCATTCTTTTTACAAGCTCATAACCTATACACTGTTTTCCAATTAGCGAGGCCCGGGACAACTGTACCCGGCAGTCCCCCTCCCCCATGTGGCGGTCCTGCCTATAACTCTGGTTAAATCTGGGATAAAGTTTTGAAAGTCTAACCACACGCACTTGATGTAGTATCAGGGCTGCCACATGGGGGGGACAACAGGGTACAGTTGTCCCGGGCCCGGGCCTCGTAAGTGGAAAAAATGTATAGATTATTAACTTGTAAAAAGAAAGGAGTTTAGAAATATAGACGGGCGTAGCCTATATTTATTGGAATGGGATCTATATATTTTTTAATGTACATAAACGACAAAACAAGTGCAGTCCCAGAATAGTCATTTTTTTTTTTTTTTTTTTTTTTTTTTTTTTTTTTTTTTTTAGCTCATTTATTTGAAATCTGTACAAATTATTATATGAGCCGCTTATTTTGAAAGTGGCCTAACTCCATTTATCTTCAAATCGAGATATTGAAAGTTTTGCGTTTCAATGAATTTAAAAATATACGTATAAGATACTAACGAGTCATACAGCTTGAGCGTATCTAAGGATGTTAAATTTAAAGTTCCTGTTAAAATAGTGGCAAATATTAAGTAAATACGCGCGTTTCCTTATCAAGATTGACTTTGAGGAGGAGAGACTCTCTTAGCTGCAATCAACAGGCTACTCGAGGTATTATACAAAATACAAAAGTCCGTCACGCAGGAGCTCCATAACTAAGCACTTTCCTCAGAATTTTTGTAGTGTAGACTACATTACTGAATAATTTGCTGTAAATAACCTATATAAATAAAATAAAAATGTAAATAGTTCTGCACATTTACATTTCTTATGAGAACTTTTCAATTATTAATTTTGTAAATAATTTGCTTCCAGAGTTATGTTTATACATGGTACTACCCTACTTAAAAAATACACAAAAACTTCATTTTCCGTCTTTTGATCTGACGCAAGAACAGGATAGAGTCCCTCTAGTGGGAGATAGCGCTCCTCGTGGTGCCTTTGCGAACCTACGTCTGGCTGGCTAATTGTAATGAAACAGAGTTTAAAGTAAACCCCCCTTTCCGATAGACCGATTTACTTCATTTTTACAACACTTCTTTCTCATGAAATACCCACGACGTATACCGCGTTTCGTTACAATACAGCAGAAATTACGACCGGTATGAGTGTATTAGTACTTTAGGTCCGGAGTAAACCCCCCTTCCAAATAACCCGATTTAGTTTATTTTTACAACCCATTTTTCTCTGTTGATTACCACCACGAATACCGAGTTTCGTTGAAATGTAACAAAAATTACGGCTGGTAGTGGCAAATTGGTAATGTGGGTCCGGAGTAAACCCCCCCCCCCCCTTCTAATGAACCGATTTAGTTTATTTTTACATCTCACTTTTCTCTCTAGATTACTACTACGAATACCAAGTTTCTTTGAAATATAACAAATATTACGGCTGGCATGGTCAAATTAGTGTTTTGGGTTCGGGGTAAAACCCCCTTCCGGTGGACCGATTTTGGTGGTTAACGAACTCGTTCAATCGTTTGCTAATTGAATGCTATATACCAAGTTTCGTGACGAAAAACAAATACTCTGGCCGCTATCGTGTTAACAGACACACACATATATATAGATATACGTAAATTTTAACGGGGGTCATTTTCGGTGTCTACTAGGTAGGGTCGATAAAGATTTGAAGAAATTTTTCAAAACTTCCGTCATGAGTGCAACCTCAATAGCTACTTTCCTTCTGAGGTATGATTGTGCAGCGGGATGATTGTGAAGCAGTTGATGTCGTTGTGGAATTTTTAAAAAAGGCGCAGCTATATCTTTTACTATAAAATATATAATATTAATTAAGTGATAAATATTTGTAGGTATGTGTGTATATGTATGTGTATGTTTTTAATTTTTTTTTTTTTTTTTTTTTTTTTTTTTTTTTTTTTTTTTTTCTTTTTTTCTTTTTTTATATAAACTATAATAAATAATAGTAATCGTAAGTATTAGTATAATAGTAATAGTAAGCATTAGTATAATATAAGAAAGTTGTTAGTTTTAATACGTAGTAAAGTCGATGGTCCTAGAGAAATACAGTAATCACTAGTATATATCAAAACAAATAAATGAGGAAAAAAAAAATAAATAAATAAAAATATATATACAAAAAAAAGTTAAAACAAAAGAAGGAAAAAAAAAATAAATAAATAAAAATATATATACAAAAAAAAGTTAAAACAAAAGAAGGAAAAAAAAGGGAAAAAGAAGAAGAAAATATTTTTAAAAAATAACAAAATAAAAAAAAAATAAAATAAAAAAAAATAAATAAAAAAATAAAAAAAAAAATAAATAAATAAAAATATATATACAAAAAAAAAAGTTAAAACAAAAGAAGGGAAAAAAAGGGAAAAAGAAGAAGAAAATATTTTTAAAAAATAACAAAATAAAAAAAAATAAAATAACAAAAAAAATAAATAAAAAAATAAAATGAATAAAAAAAAATATATATAAAATAAAATAAAACAAAATATATGTTTACATTATATATATTTTTTATTATATGTACTGTATTTATATATGTACTGTGCACTATACATATATATGTATACTATATTTATATAAGTGCAAATATATTTATGTGTGTGTGAATCTGGTTCTTATATCCATGCAATTTTATAACAACAAGAATTTCTCTTTTTTTCCAAACTTAGATTCTCCCAAATACAACTTTAGTAACACAACTCTATCTCTAACACATAATACTGAAAACACTCTGCATCCTAACATTAATCTTGCACAATTAAACACAACAAGGGCGGAGATGACCAAGCAGTTTTCTGCCCTTAAACTACCAACCCAACCCAACCCTTCTGAGGTAAGTGCTAAAAGAGAGATACATTTTAAAATATTTATTAATTATAAACCATATAAGGCCAGTATCTGAATGGATGACCCACCATGAGCTGTTGATATTATAAGAGGGTGGTAACCTGTAGATAGCACAGCGTTAATAGCCAAATAGTTGATATGCCATTAAACACGGGGACAAAAAAATTTATTTTGAAATTGGTTAAATGATTTTTCTACCGTTGTTCTTGATCTTTGCGTTCTGATAGCGAAATATTCTTTTTGGCACTTCTGGATTGCATCATGTAGTCATAAAAAAAATGTTAGCCATGGTTATTTTTAATTGTTTCATCTCTGTTGGATTTTATTAGGATTAAGAAGAGAATTCATAACAGAATATACAATTACAAATTATTATCAGTTATTGCAAATATAATTGTTGGAATAAAATTACAAATCCATATAATTATAGTTTCAGATCAAATGCAGAGAAAAGAGGTAGAATGCTAAAGGACCGAGCTTTGCCCATAGAGGAAGAAACAGCCTACTGGATAGAATACGTCATCAAGCATGGTAGTGACGTACTAAAACCCCCTTCAATCAGCATGCCTTGGTATAGGTTAGCTCTCATCGATGTCTATGCTTTTATATTTGCATTAGGTCTTCTGCCTTTATTAGGTGTAGGAATCTGCATTAATATTTGCCGGCGGAAAAGGCATTCGAGGGCTGTGGATGTTAATAAAATGGAAAAATAATTGAGTGATATTTCATGTAAAACGAACAAAACATAAACTAAATAAAATTACTCAATTCAGAGTAATATATTGCCAAAGATTATTGTAGTTAAAAACAATAAATATTTGTATTTTTTTTTATTTATTTATTTTTTTTTACCTATAAGATGTTGAATTCAACAAACCTACTGGCTAAATTGCAAAAATAAACCTATGTGAGGAAGATTTGATCAGTAAGAGGATAATCCCCAAGAAAACAAATGTGAAATAGAGGCCAAGTTCCTCCCCCCACAAAGAAACACTCCCTTCCCCAGAAAGCGAGAAATATATCTTCCTAAAACCCCCAAAAAACGCCTTAATATCTTACACTCCAAAAAAACTAGTATGAGTTGGTGTATTAAGTGTAACATATTTTCAACCAAAAATATTTGTCAATACAAGAAAGAAATGTCCAAGTTCATTACTTAGAAGACCTCATAGTTACTTACTAAGAACACTAAAGACACTTCAACTGACCTTTAAAAACAACAATAATAATTCTTATATCCAGTTACTAAAATATCACTTTCCTCAACCAGGTATATTCTTAAACTTGGCAATGTTTTGTTTGTGCCGAAATTATCTTTAGAGAGAAAACTAAACATTGCCAAGTTTAAGAATATGACTGGTTGAGGAAAGTGATATTTTAGTAACTGGATATAAGTATTATTATTGTTGTTTTTAAAGGTCAGTTGAAGTGTCTTTACTGTTCTTAGTAAGTAACTATGAGGTCTTTGTATCAGTAACTTGACATTTCTTTCTTGTATCATCTCTTGTATTGGCAAATATGTTTGGTTGAAAATATGTTACACTTAATACACCAACTCATACTACTTTTTTTGGAGTGTAAGATGTTAAGGCGTTTTTTGGGGGTTTTAGGAGGAGATATTTCTCGCTTTTTGGGGAAGGGTGTGTTTCTTTGTGGGGGGAGGAACTTGGCCTCTATTTCACATGTATGTTTTTTTTTTTGGGGATCTCATTACTTTTTTCTAAGTATTATTTAAAATTTAGTTGCCGCATACCTACTGGCTTTTGTACTTCATATAAAACCAGGGTCTTTGGATTCTGCTTAAAGTTCTCCTTACTGCTTGATATTTGATACCAATAAGTAGCATACCTATCTACATCTAATCACTAGACTAGAAAAGTTTGAAGCTCTTCCAGATGGAAGTACTCTAGAGGACAAATTGATTGCTCTCTTAACTAAACTATTACACTGTAAAACACAGGAACCTTATCCCGAGGATAAAGATCACAATAGGGAAAGTGTAGAAGGCCTTTATTACCTCTTTGGGGGTAATTGTGACGTCACTCTGGTTTTGGTTATATAAAACACGTGTTTATTTTAATATTTAATATATTAATAATTTAATCAAATAATTATATAAAACAACTAATAACATTAAGATAACAAATAACATTAAAATAACTAATAAAATATTAAAATTATACGCTAACATAGGAACTACTTTGTACATACTATAAGCTATCTTATCCTACGTATATATACAATTAATACAAATGCTACTTGCGAATATCCATCGCAACTCTTCATTATACCTAAATATGGCCATACTGATACGTTATTATAACATAACACAACCAAGCGTAAGTATTCACAAAAACACAGGGGAGCGTCCTATATTCGGAAACTGACTAACTGGTTAACCTCCTTGGCAGGAACCTTCCAGCTATATAGTCTACCATAGAGGTAGGATCTATAGGCGCAGTTATTAGCCTATGACGAACCGCCACAGCACTCCCCCCTAATAACTGCGTCCAAAAATCTGACGTTTGGCTTAATGGTGCGGCCAAACCTACTCTTCACCGGGTGTACTGGTAGTCCTTCTTCCTTGTCCTCTTCTTCAGCGGCTGCAGTTGGTTCAATAGAGGTTTCAGGGTTATTAGCTGCTGTGGTCACTCTTCTGCTATCTTCATCCTGTGCAAGCAGGAAAGCTGGTTTCACTCTGTCTAGCGAAACTGTGAGCTCTCTGTTCGGCAACTGAAGTGTACATAGCTTTTCGGTCCTCCGTAGAACAGGATAAGGTCCATTATACGCTGGGGTAAGACCCTTCTTAAAGCCTGATGTACAAACATCTTCTTACTAGCTCGAAATGGGGCTGGACGTAGATGGCTTAAATCTTCCTTCAACCGGCGAACAAATTCTGGTACAGTATAACGTCCGAGAGATGGAGCTAAGAACTCACCAGGCAACCGCAAGTTCTGACCATAAACTGATTCCGCGACACTGAAACCTGTGTCTTCTCTTATCACGGTCCTCAATCCTAGAAGAACTGTAGGAAGCAGGTTAGCCCAATTTTCCACATCCACGTGTGCGATCAAAGCTGCTTTCAAAGACCTATGCCATCTTTCCATACACCCGTTAGATTGAGGGTGGTATGGGGATGTCCTAATCTTGTTGGTACCAAGGAACCGAGTAAGATAACAAAAGAGCTCACTCTCGAATGCCTCCCTTGGTCCGTAGTCAATCTAGATGGCACACCATCCATCGAGACACCCATCCATGGTAAAATGTTTCTGCTATTATCTCTGCCGTTATGTACTCCACTGGCACAGATTCCGACCAGCGCGTATATCTGTCAATCATCGTGACCAGATACCGCTTACCTTTTGACGGCGTTAACGGTCCGACGATATCCAAATGGACGTGCTCAAACCGCTCAGCGAATTCAAAGTTACCAGGGCTTGTAACCGTGTGTCTTCCAACTTTACCTCGCTGGCATCCAATACATGTCTGTGCCCAAGCGCTGACATCCTTATTTAAACTTGGCCAAAAGTACTTCTGAGCGACAGATTTTCGGGATGGTCTTACTCCAGGGTGGCTCGCATTATGCAGAGAATCGAAAATCTCACGACGAAGTGCTGCCGGAACGTAGACTCGCACTTGCTTTTGGGATGTCTCACACAGGATAGGTTCGGCTGCTCCAGGTAAGCTGATCAATTTCAACTGCGAATTGTCCTGCTTCTTCAGAGCTTCGACCTCCGGATCCTTCTTCTGTAGAGCTGCAAGCCTATCCAAATCGCTAGCAAGATGAATAGCTTCCACGCGTGATAAAGCGTCAGCTACCTGGTTGTTCTCACCATCAACGTGCAGAATATTGTTCGAAAATTGGGAAATAAAATTTAACCACCTCATCCTAATCGGAGATGCTGTAGAGGGCTTTTGATGCATAGCGTAGACGAGTGGTCTGTGATCAGTAAAAATGACAAAGCTCCTCCCTTCGATGATAGGTCGGAAGTATCGCACAGCTGAATATATAGCCAGGAGTTCGCGATCGTATGCCGAATATGTACCTTGCGCCTCCGATAATGCTTTTGAGTAAAATCCCAAAGGTGTCCAATGATCTTCTTCCCACTGCTGAAGAACTGCTCCCATACAACTGCTGGACGCATCGCAAGCCAATGATAATTTGGCATCTGGTTTGGGATGAGCAAGCAATGCTGCTGACTTTAAGCTATCCCTACAGCGCTCAAATACTTCAGTGCTCTCCTCCGTCCACTCAATCAGCGATTTGTCGTTTTTCTTAGAGCCTTAGAGATATCGGTTGAGAATCCGTTGTACTGCAGCGGCCTTGGGAATACAGCGACGATAAAAATTAATCATCCCAAAAAATCTGCGTAACGATCTAACGTCCTGGGGCTTTGGATATTCGGCAATGGCCTGAACCTTTGCTTCCTGCGGCCTTATTCCCACCGGCGTTATGTGATAACCAAGGAAATCGATCTCACTCAAACCAAATTGACACTTATCTGGGTTAAGTGTGAGACCATAATCGTTCAACCTTTTGAACACCTCCCGTAGATGATCGATGTGCTCCTTGTGGCTTGAAGAGGCAATAAGCACATCATCCAGGAGAACAAAGCAGAAGTTCAAATCTCGGAGTATGCTGTCCATAAAACGCTGAAAAGTTTGCGCAGCATTTTTCAGTCCAAAACACATCCTTGAAAATTAAAATAGTCCAAATGGAGTAATTATTGCTGCCTTGGGCACATCTTCCTCTCTGATTGGGATATGATAATAGGCCCTTACTAAATCGAGCCTTGAGAAATGTGTCTTACCGTACAGGTTGTTGCGAAAGTCCATTATATTTGGAACGCCATATCGGTCAGGCACTGTCTGAGAATTAAGTTGGCGGAAGTCTCCACAAGGACGAACTTTTCCATCTTTCTTGTCCACAACGTGCAAAGCACTCGACCATTGGCTCTTAGATGGACGACGTATACCCATTTGCACCATATGATTAAACTCCTCCTTCACCTTCAGGTACTTATCAGGGGGTAGTCTTCTAGCCTTCGCAGAGACAGGATGTCCGGTCGTTTCAATAAAGTGAACGGTGTCCTGCTTCACCGGCTCCTTCATGGAACTTGGTCTGGTAATGTCCGGAAATTCGCGACGCAAGAAGGCGTATGGGTGTCCTTCGGGAACGGCTGAGATAGATGCTGGAATCTCGTTGATGATTTTGCCTCTAGAAGTCAACCCTGTTGTTTTGTCAATCAGTTGTCGACCCTTGAGATCAATCAGGTTGTAGTAGTACATAAAGTCCGCTCCGATAATAGCTGTGGGTATGTCCGAAATTACGAAAGGCCATTTAAAAGAACGACGAAGTCCAAGGTCCAACTTCAAAGTTTCCTCACCGTAGGTCTTAATCTTGGTACCATTTGCAGCATATAAAGTAAAATCCTTCTGGACAGGCTTCATGCACTTCCTTGTAGGAATAACAGAAATTGCTGCACCAGTGTCGATTAGCAGAGAAAGTCCTGTTCTCTTATCCTGTACAAAAATACGGCGTTGTGCAATACTGCTGGCACTGGCACACGCCACTTCCGGGCCATCAGCTAGTTTTCCGACTTCATGTGCAATCTCTCCCAGGCACATGGCTGAATGCACTTGTTAGCATTTTCCTTAAATCGGAAATGATAAAAGCATAACCAATCTGGTCTGTTCGCTTGACTCTTGGAACGACTTCGGTTTCTCTGGTTTGTCCTATGGCGCTGAATAGATGAATCCTCCCGCTGTCCTTGGCGCCCTCGAGAAGACAAAGCTGCAATTTGCGCGGCCAGCTGCTCTATCTTCGAGTCTAAACGTGAAGCTGTGTTCTGCCAGGAGGAAGAACTTGCATTACCCACCGAACAAACTTCTTCTGGTCGAATCACCTCGTGAATTTTATCTGCAACTTTCGCTAGCTTCTCAACTTCAGTGTGGCCTGCCGTGGTAAGTGTGTATTGGTCGGCAGTGAACGCACCCATAGAGTCTTCAAAATGTCCTTATTGACTGTTTCCCCTGCCAGCTGTTGCATGTGCCTTAACAGCTGAGATGGCTTCTCATCTCCCAGTTGTTTTCCTTCCAATAACTGTTCTATGTGTCTACTCTCAGACTCAGCGTAGCAACTAATCAACCGATTCTTCAGGTCTTCATATGGAGATACGGCACTAGAGTTTCTAATTATAACAGAAACTTGTCGCATAACATCCAAGTCGAGCATAGGTATCACCGTATGGAATTTCGTGACACTGTATGTAATCTTCGCACGAGCAAAAACGACCTCCATTTGTATAAACCATAATTCGGGATCTGACTTCCAAAAAGGCGGTGTCTTGTTAGTAGCAGAAAATGCAGCGAGAAACTCTGGCGTACTTTCCGGTTCCTTCGCGTCAACCATATTATATATTTGTTAGTAACTAAAATGTGCACAAGTTAAAAATCAAAAATTTGAAAAAGAAAAAAATAGATCATTTAATTTGAATAAATAAATTATAAATTATTTAATTCAAATAAATAAAGAAAACTAGACCAAAAACGGCTAAAAATAATTATCTTCACGCAAAACGTAAATTTGGAAACTATGACGTCACATGCCAATCATTTACTGTATTTTAGAAATCACGTCGGGGTCACCACTTATTACCTCTTTGGGGGTAATTGTGACGTCACTCTGGTTTTGGTTACATAAAACACGTGTTTATTTTAATATTTAATATATTAATAATTAATTCAAATAATTATATAAAACAACTAATAACATTAAGACAACTAATAACATTAAAATAACTAATAAAATATTAAAATTATACGCTAACCTAGAAATTACTTTGTACATACTATAAGCTATCTTATCCTACATATATATACAATTAATACAAATGCTACTTGCGGATATCCATCGCAACTCTTCATTATACCTAAGTATGGCCATACTGATACGTTATTATATGCGTCTAATTGTTTCTTAAAACATCAAATATAGGTTCTTCATACCGAGACGATTCATTTGATACCCCACATCATGGGTTTCGGACGGAAAGACGGGTTTCCGAAGGAAGTACAAAACTGGCACGCCCCCGCCCCGGAAGCGATGTCAAACACAACTTTTCAGGATTTTTAGATTTTTTCCTTTAATAACACCTCCATATATATCTTCATGCAAAATTTCAAATCTCTAGCACCATGGGAAGTACCTAATCATTTTGATGAGTGAGTGAGCGAGTCCTATAAATCCCGATTTTCGATCGCTTATATCTCAGAAACTATTCAATGTAGAATTATGAAAATTTCCAGTTTAACTCACATCTAGTAGTATAATGCCTGTGTAAAATTTCATAAATTTATCTTTACCTGGTTGAAAGTTATGAGAGAGTAAAAATCGGCTCTAAGATCTCCTGTAATATACACACAGTATGCTAAGGCCGGAACTTGGCCTGGCCTAGATTTGGATACATGAAAATTAGAAAAACAATTAAAAAAAAAAGTTGTGCTGAAAATGACTACTAGGCTGGATGGAGGTGCTGGTTTGCCATTCTACTGTCTATTGTGCGTGCCATAAAGACAGATTGAAGATGCTGGTTTGCCATTCTACTGTCTATTGTGCGTGCCATAGAGACAGATTGAAGATGCTGGTTTGCCATTCTACTGTCTATAGTGCCAGCCATAGAGACAGATTGAAGATGCTGGTTTGCCATTCTACTGTCTATTGTGCGAGCCATAGAGACAGATTGAAGATGCTGGTTTGCCATTCTACTGTCTATTGTGCGTGCCATAGAAACAGATTGATGATGCTGGTTTGCCATTCTACTGTCTATTGTGCGAGCCATAGAGACAGATGGAAGATGCTGGTTTGCCATTCTACTGTCTATTGTGCGTGCCATAGAGACAGATTGATGATGCTGGTTTGCCATTCTACTGTCTATTGTGCGTGCCATAGAGACAGATTGATGATGCTGGTCTTCCATTCTACTGTCTATTGTGCGTGCCATAGAGACAGATTGATGATGCTGGTTTGCCATTCTACTGTCTATTGTGCGAGCCATAGAGACAGATTGAAGATGCTGATTTGCCATTCTACTGTCTATTGAGGTGCCATAGAGACAGATTGAAGATGCTGGTTTGCCATTCTACTGTCTATTGTGCGTGCCATAGAGACAGATTGATGATGCTGGTTTGCCATTCTACTGTCTATTGTGCGTGCCATAGAGACAGATTGATGATGCTGGTTTGCCATTCTACTGTCTATTGTGCGAGCCATAGAGACAGATTGATGATGCTGGTTTGCCATTCTACTGTCTATTGTGCGTGCCATAGAGACAGATTGATGATGCTGGTTTGCCATTCTACTGTCTATTGTGCGAGCCATAGAGACAGATTGATGATGCTGGTTTGCCATTCTACTGTCTATTGTGCGTGCCATAGAGACAGATTGATGATGCTGGTTTGCCATTCTACTGTCTATTGTGCGAGCCATAGAGACAGATTGAAGATGCTGGTTTGCCATTCTACTGTCTATTGTGCGAGCCATAGAGACAGATTGAAGATGCTGGTTTGCCATTCTACTGTCTATTGAGGTGCCATAGAGACAGATTGATGATGCTGGTTTGCCATTCTTCTGTCTATTGAGGTGCCATATAGACAGATTGATGATGCTGGTTTGCCATTCTACTGTAGGATGTTCTAGAGTAGGATACTTCCTAGGAAGGAATAGTCAAACTTCAGATAAGTATAAAAGAACATGTAACTTTATGATGCACGAATAGTTGATCTATAGCAATCAAGACAAGACACTATATTAACAATCTAGAATAGACAATGGTGTTATATGTTGCAAGCATAAATATTTCCTGGAGGAAGTACAGAAGTATCTAGTGCTTCTCCTAGAACTTGTAGAATTTCTACAGGTCTCACAAAATTTACCAAAAGGGGTCCTCCTCCATTCAAATTTGTCAACCACCTTCTTATTTCTTCTTCGAACTGCTATAAATGTTGCAATCCTATCTTCCTCTTCTACTTTATCAGTTTAAGTGCCGCAACGGTCGGTGTCATCTCTTTTGTCTAGGAGTGCAATATGCAGCCTCCGAATTTCATTTCGATAATCTTAATCAAAAGTTAATAGTTACCCAATTGCAGAGCCACCACATAGGGGGGGGGGCAGCCGGATACTGTTGTCTGGGGCCCGGGCCCGGCCTCCCTAATTGGGAAACAATGTATACGTTATACATAGGAGCTTGTAAAACGAATGGGGTTTAGAAATATAGACGGGTGTAGCCTATATTTATTTGAATTGGATCTATATTTTTTTTAATCTACATAAACGACAAAATAAGTGCAGTCCCAGAATAGTATATTTCATTAGGAGTTGTAATAGAACTACAAGTACCGAAAGTGACCTTTGCTGCACCGATTGTCGGCTTTTATTCTCATTTCGCTCAAAACTCAAGATGAAAATAATTTTAAAATGTCCAAAGTCATATAGCAAAGTACTAGAATTTTCAGTTTGGCTCTGAGAATTAGGGGCCCTTGATCTGGTTCCGGGCCCGGCTCTGAGATGTGGCGGCCGTGCCCGGTTGAAAATCTTAAAAAAAAAAAAAAAAAAAAAAAAGTATCAAAATTAGTCGCGGTCACCTCACAGGTGAATCTACATTTATTTGATAAAATTTATGAAATTAAATTATTTTGATCAATACATTTCGCTGATTTAGGAAATGAAAATAATCTAATGAATGAATATGGAATTTCAATAAGTTCCAGTAGTGGTCGCGGTGCACCTAAGAGGTGATTTGTAAGTAAACTACTGCTTTATTTACTCACGGGAAGCTTAAAATTATGTTGACGAGTGCAGAATGGAGAGGGAGGAGGACGAGCACTGGCGCTTTTTTTTTTTTTCTCTGGAAACCACAGAAACATTAGGAGGCAGGTTCACCTGATCGCGAGTAACGGAAGGTTAAAATCACCTTGACGCCATCAGTGCTTGCAATGTGCGTGGTTTACTCTTGTAAACCTGTGACTTAATACAGCCACATAACAAAAAAAATCAGGGGACCGTGGAGGCCATAAAATATCACCAAACTTAAAATGACGTGGTTGGGAAAAAGAGGAAGGACAGCCATCGTTGCAGGAGCTGTGTGCGCCGTGCTACCGTCTTGCTGACACCATACCCCATTATGAGCGATTCACCTTCTTCTCAATTATGGATGATATCAAGATCCAGACGATGATACGGCATATAGAATTCGTCTAGTCACTACCAAACTCATATCTTGAGTTCAAGTGTAAATATTTGAATTTGATTGTGTGTCGCAGGCCTACAAATGGTTCTTGCACCCTGAATACCTGAAAGCTGCTGGTCTAGGTCCACTAGGACGAATGTATATTATCTACGGAAGTCTAACATTGTGTTCGAAAATATCAGTTTTTCCACTAGTTTGTCATTTGTGAGCACTGTGCCGCTGGTCGGATTAGCCGCGTTTGGGAGATCCAGACAATGATGATGCATATAGAATTTGTCTAGTCACTACCAGACTAATGTCTCGATTTGAACTGTGCATATAATTCCAATTAAACGGAGACTTTTAAACACACCCTCCCCTCTTTAATGTTGTAATGAGATGAGAACCAGTCTTATCAAGGCCAGCAACAGCGAGAGGCGATCAGTCAGCTGCCGGCAGTAGAAATGGCACAATGGATCTCTGCCGTCTTGTTGTTCCTTCTGGTTCTCGGTCCGATCTTGGGAGCAGACATCCTGGTGGTCCATCCGTTCCATACTTACAGCCATACCGTACCGTTCAAGCCGATCTTCAAAGAGTTGGCAAGGCGTGGTCACAATATCACCATCATCACGCCTTACACAGAGGAACCAGCACCAGAAGGATTCAATCAGATAAAGTTTGTGATGGATTTGGAAAAACTTAAAGGTACTTATAATATATATCATTCAAAGGACTTAAAGGTCAAAATAACTTACAAATGTCTTGTCAATACAACTGATAAAATTTAATCCATAAATGTCTCTGATCTTATAAAAAAATTAATATCCGTTCCGGTTCTTGTCCCTATTGTCATTTGGAAAATTTAGAATAGAAACCGTAAATGTTATGTTTTGCTGTTTCGTGAAAAAAGTGAACACGTTTTCTCCCTGTGGAGAGGGGGGGGGGGCACGCTAAAAAGGCTCCATAAAAAGAGTGACAGTAACATAAGCGGGAATGACTTCCTCCGCCTTCTCAATGTTCTTCCTAGGAAAACAATATTACCAATAAGTTTCTCATTTTCTTATCTTGTTTTACTAAAATACTTAATTTACTGTTAAACGCGATTTAAAGTAAAAACTACCAATTTAAAAGTGAGTTAAACAGAGTCAACCAGTTCAAAAGAACAAAACTAACACTTTCGAAGTTATAAGCACTTTTTTCTTCGATTGAAATCGCCACATCGAAATTTACTTCAGAACCTTTTTTGTAGAAAATTTAGTAATTTTTTGAATTTTCACTTTCCACTTCCACGATAACCGTTTTCGAAATATTTAAGAAAACATACAAAGATCCTAAAACGTTTTATATCTTTTAATAAAATCGTTTTTGAATACTCCCTAAACTCCAAGTGTAACCAAAGTTTAAATATCTTAGTTTAGATGAATTTCAAACTTGTATGAAATATTTCAATTGAATCCAAAGATTCTAAGTACCCAAACCTAAATTTGGTTTATATCCATTTTTTTCGAAAACGGTTAAAGATATCGTCTTGAAAATGGTATTCTTTGGTTCCCTATGTTAGAGGATTTATAAAAATAATAAAAGCTTATTAACTTGATTTTTTTCGGGCCAATTTCGCACCAGAAAATATGTTCCGGTCGACGGATTCTGCTGGTGACGTACTTGACCTTTCAGATCATACAAATGATTTTTCTGCCAAATTTCATGAAAATTGGGCCATTTTTTAGCCTGTGAGAGAGCGAACATATATGTATACATATTTTAACCCCCTTAATTTCAGTGATCGATGCATGGGCGTATTCAAGGGGGGGAGGGGCCTTCAAATCACCGATCAAGCCCTTAAATAATAAAACCCTTAAAAATAAATTAAATAAGATCATTTAGTTCATAAAAATATTCTTTTTTGAGTGAAATAGCGTTTTAGTTGGATGAAACTCTTACAAGATATAAATAGTCAGTATTCCATACACCGGAAATGGTCTCCTCCCCCCCCCCCCCGAAATTTTCTCAGCCCCTTCCGAAATTAATTCCTATATACGCTCATGGATCGATGGGTTCTGAAACAAGAACTTTTCTAGTCGGGAATTCCGAATTGTGATATTAGACCAACCTCATAAGCGGATTTTGTGCCTATGGAGGGAGGAACCGCGCTTAAAACGGTCGAGGTGCTGTTTGAATAGTGTTGTGCTACTAAAGTGTTTTGCAGAGTGCGAATAAGTGATAGTCCGTTGCTTCAAGGTCGGAACTATAAGGTGTGTACGTATAAATAATTCCAGACGAACTCCAACATTTCAGAGTGCATAAAGATGGCATAGCTTGGTCATGGTGAAAACTTTCACCTAGTCTCTTGACCAATTATAGACACTTTTCTGTGATATTTTATCAACCAGTGTAAATATCAAGTGTTTGTAAATATCTAAAAACAATCTTAACCTATAAAACTAAAACCTATTAAATAAAAGTCCGTCACGCAGGAGCTGCATAACTAAGCACTTTCCTCAGAATTGGGTAGTGTCGAGTGCATTCCTGACTAATTTGCTTAAAATAACCTATATAGATAAATAAAATAAAAACATAAATAACACCTGTTTCAATTCAACTCAAACATAGTACAAAGTAAATCCACCCTTCCGATAGACCAATTTAGTTCATTTTTAAAACACATCTTTCTTATTAGATACCCAGGACGTATACCGCGTTTCGTTACAATACAGCAGAAATTACGACCGGTAAGAGAAATTAGTAATTTCTGTCCTGAGTAAACTCCCCCTTCTAGTCAACCGATTTAGTTTATTTTTACAACACATTTTTCTCTTCAGTCGACCACAACAAATACCAAGTTTCGTTGAAATATAACAAAAATTATGGCTGGTATTGACAAATAACTACTTTGGCTCCGGAGTAAACCCCCCCTCTGGATGGACTGATTTTGTTGGTTAACGAACTCGTTTAATCGTTTGATGGGGGAATACTACATACCAAGTTTCGTGGCGAAAAAACAACAACTCTGGCCTGTATCGTGTTAACGGACACATATATAACTATATATATATATATATATATATATATATATATATATATATATATATATATATATATATATATATAAATTTTAACTGGGGTCATTTTCGGCGTATACTAGGTAGGATCGATAAAGATTCGAAGAAATTTTTCAAACATTTCGTCATGAGTGCAACCTCAATAGCTACTTTCCTTCGGAGGAAAGTGCTAAAAGAACCGATTGATTTGAGTTCAGTATTTTTTTTTTGTGCTATTAACGGTTGAATTATTATCACCGGGCTATCTACATGTTGCCACCCAGTAATTAATGTGTATTTAAATTACCACGTCATGAGGCGTAAATATTTCCATCAACTGTCAGCCTCTTCTCGCAATTAGATCAACAACTGAAAGAGAATTGAGTGATCATGTCTAGTTAACTCGCCGAATCTTCTGCTAAACTAGGCATTTCCACGAAATTTTGGGGATGTTGCAATTTAGTACTAATGGACGCGATTATGGGCGTATATAGAAAATAATTGCGGGAGGGGCTGGGAGAATTTCGGGGGGGCTGAGAACATTTGGGGTGTATGGAGTACTAACATTTTAGAACTTGGTATAGTTAGCCAATTAAAACGCTGTTACACCCAACAAAACTGTTTTTTCTGAACTAAGTGATCTTATTTAATTTATTATTAAAGTTTTTATGATAGATGTTTACCAATTTCGGGTGAGGGGGGCTACAGCCTCCTAGCCCCACCCTTATAATGCCCAGGGTCGCAAGAATCAGCATTCCTACAAATCTCAGCACAAGTCTATTGCTTTTGACTCGATCAGATTTTGAAAAGTGCTGAGATTAAACTGATATTTAAATATTAAAACACATTTCTTTTTAAACCGATAACCGCTGCGGAATGGATAGTGAGACTTTCGGAATGAATGTTTTGAACTTTAGTTAAAATCCGCCGTCTAAAAAAACAAAATGTTAAGTTCGTATATCAGCGGAGTTTCGCCCCCCTGATGCGCTGCGCGTATGGACTATCTTTTATTCGTTTCCAGGTGAAGTTTAATGGGTAATTAGGTTTAGTAGGTGAAGAATAAAAAAAAAGAAAAAAAAAAAAAAAGAAAAACATTTTTAAGGTCAGATCTATATCCGTTTTCGATACGAAGGTTAAGTTTGGAATCATGGGCGTATATAAGGGGGCTGCAGCCCCCCCCCCTTCGAAATTTTGATTTGATGGTAAAACTTTTTGTAAAACCCTTAAAAATAAATTAAATAAGATCACTTAGTTCATAAAAAATATTTTCCACTTTTTTTTGTTTGTTTTTCTGGCAGGGGGTCGATAAAGCAGTACACTCTTTGTTCACATAAACTGCTTTATTTGTTATGTTTCGCCCGACATGTTTCGTGCCTTTTCGCACCTCTTCAGGGGCTTTCCTTATCAAGAAGTCCTCTCGTCATGTTGTCTAGCTTGAGTCAGGCGTAGTACTGACTACTCAAGTCAGTACTACGAAACATGTCGGGCGAAACATAACAAATAAAGAAGTTTATGTGAACAAAGAGTGTACTGCTTTATCGACCCCCTGCCAGAAAAACAAACAAGAAAAAGTGGAAAATATATATCGGGTCATCTTTCACAAGAATTAAAAAATATTTTATTTTACGTCAAATAGCGTTTTAGTTGCCTAAAACTATTCCAAGCTCTACATTTTTAGTATTCCATTCCCCGGAAATGGTCTCAGCCAGGGTTTTTGTTTTTTCGTCACGAAACTTGGTATATAACATTCAATTAGCAAACGATTGAACAAGTTCGTTAACCTCCAAAATCGGTCCTCCGGAAGGGGAACCCAAAACACTAATTTGACCATGTCAGCCGTAATATTTGTTATATTTCAACGAAACTTGGTATTCGTAGTGGTAATATAGAGAGAAAAGTGAGATGTAAAAATAAACTAAATCGGTTCATTAGGAGGGGGGATTTACTCCGGACCCACAATGCCAATTCGCCACTACCAGCCGTGATTTTTGGTATATTTCGACGAAACTCGGTATTCGTTGTGGTAATCTACAGGTAAATATGTGTTGTAAAAATAAACTAAATCGGTTCATTAGGGGGTTTACTCCGGACCCAAATTACTAATATACTCATACCGGTCGTAATTTCTGCTGTATTGTAACGAAACGCCGTATACGTCGTGGGTAACTCATGAGAAAGAAGTGTTGTAAAAATGAGCCGAATCGGTCAATCGGAAAGCGGGGGTTTACTTTGTAATATATTTCAATAGAAATGCTCGCCAGACGTAGGTTCACAAAGCCGCCGCAAGGAGCGCTTTCTACCACTAGAGTGACTGTGTCCTGTTCCTGCGTTAGATCAAAATACGATAATATGAGGTTTTTTTGTATTTATTACGTAGTGTAGTAGGTACCATGTGTAAACATAACTCTGGAAGCAAATTAATAATTGATCAGTTACTCATTACAAAATTCAAAGAGAACTATTCATGTTTTTATTTTATTTATGTAGGATATTTTAAGCAAATTGTTCTGGAAAGCAGTCTACACTACCCAAATTCTGAGGAAAGTGCTTAGTTATGCGGCTCCTGTGTGACGGACTTTTTCAATTTATTATAGCACCTAAAACCTTGCATTTCTTCGTTGTTGACTTGAAGAATCAAATTAATCCAGTAAGACCAAAGGTTCTGCACATGGAACACCTCTTTCAAGATGATGTCGTTAATTGTTTTCGATGACTATGAATCTGGATTTGTGATTCCGCTAACTCATCATGACTGTCACGTTCTTATTTGATTCTCCATCTTATATATTCATATAAACCAAATTGCCTACATTTTCGGAGAATTGCAAGTATTAAGGAAAAATATTTTATTTACAGTCATGGACTGCATATTGGTTATGTCTCGAAAGGAGCTGATAAGTCCTAGCAAGTTGAAATTTACAATTAGGCATTATTTACTTTTCACTAATGATTTACTTTTCGCTATGATTTGTTGGCTGTATTAGGATTTCGAATGGTTACTTTCCTATCACCATGATTTCTAGGCTGTATTAGGGTTTCAAATAGTTACTTTCCTTTCACCATGATTTCTAGGTTGTATTAGGATTTTGAATGGTTAGGTACTTTCAATTTGTCTTGATTTCTAGGCTGTATTTGGATCTTGAATGGTTAGGTACTTTCAACTTGTCTTGATTTCTAGGCTGTATTAGAGTTTCGAATAGTTACTTTCCTTTCACCATGATTTCTAGGTTGTATTAGGATTTTGAATGGTTAGGTACTTTCAATTTGTCTTGATTTCTAGGCTGTATTAGAGTTTCGAATAGTTACTTTCCTATCACCATGATTTCTAGGCTGTAATAGAGTTTCAAATAGTTACTTTCCTCTCACCATGATTTCTAGGCTGTATTAAGATATTGAATGGTTAGGTACTTTCAATTTGCCTTGATTTCTAGGCTGTATTAGGATCTTGAATGGTTAGGTACTTTCAATTTGCCTTGATTTCTAGGTTGTATTTGGATCTTGAATGGTTAGGTACTTTCAACTTGTCTTGATTTCTAGGCTGTATTAGGGTTTCGAATAGTTACTTTGCACTGGCCATGATTTCTAGGCTGTATTAGGATTATGAATGGTTACTTTCCACTACTTGTTTGGATCCAGGATCTCAGACTCTAATCAACGTAATGGGAGGTAGAATAAGGCGGTCGGAGCATAGTACTGAACCCACTATCTCCCTATTGATTGTATGGTCAAGAATAAGATACTGCTGCAGTGTCTGCCCCTCTGTGAAACAGTATCTTAATAAATTTTCTAAAATAGAGATAACTTGAAAACTTTCTTTTGAACCATCTCAGGTGGAGAAAAGAAAGAATTTTTGCATCGTTGTGTTGGCTTCCATTCATTAAAGCAACTAATTATTTTTGTATATAAGTATCCCTATTTGTTCTAATATCAACGTATAAATGTTTAACAATAATTAAACAAAAATCCTGAAGAGGTTATCTTTTTTATTAATTGATTTCTTTTTAGCACTTTCCTCCGAAGGAAAGTAGCTATTGAGGTTGGACTCATGACGGAATTTTTGAAAAATTTCTTCAAATCTTTATCGATCCTACCTATTAGACACCGAAAATGACCCCCGTTAAAATTTATATATATCTATATATATATATATATATATGCATATATATATATGTGTCTGTTAACACGATAGCGGCCAGAGTTTTTGTTTTTTCGTCACGAAACTTGGTATATAGCATTCAATTAGCAAACGATTGAACGAGTTCGTTAACCACCAAAGTCGGTCCACCGGAAGGGGGGGTTTACCCCGAACCCAAAACACTAATTTGACTATGTCAGCCGTAATATTTGTTATATTTCAACGAAACTTGGTATTCGTAGTGGTAATATAGAGAGAAAAGTGAGATATAAAAATGAACTAAATCGGTTCATTAGAAGGGGGGGTTTACTCCGGACCCACAATACCAATTCGCCACTACCAGCCGTGATTTTTGGTATATTTCGACGAAACTCGGTATTCGTAGTGGTAATCTACAGGTAAATATGCGTTGTAAAAATAAACTAAATCGGTTCATTAGAAGGGGGGGTTTACTCCGGACCCAAATTCCTAATATACTCATACGGGTCGTAATTTCTGCTGTATTGTAGCGAAACGGGTGCCTCATGAGAAAGAAGTGTTGTAAAAATGAGCTGAATCGGTCAATCGGGAAGCGGGGGTTTAATTTGTAATATATTTCAATAGAAAAGCCCGTCAGACGTACGTTCACAAAGCCGCCGCAAGGAGCGCTTCTGCCACTAGAGTGACTGTATCCTGTTCCTGCGTTAGATCAAAATACGATAATATGAGGTTTTTTGTATTTATTACGTAGTGCAATAGGTACCATGTGTAAACATAACTCTGGAAGCAAATTAATAATTGATCAGTTACTCATTACAAATTTAAAAGAGAACTATTCATGTTTTTATTTTATTTATGTAGGATATTTTAAGCAAATTGTTGTGGAAAGCAGTCTAAACTACCCAAATTCTGAGGAAAGTGCTTAGTTATGCAGCTCCTGCGTGACGGACTTTTTTGTTTAAACGGCGCATTGACCTCTCGGTCATTAGCGCTGTTTGATTAATAGTATTCAATCTTTAGTTTAATCAAATTGTAATTCTTTAGATCTACAGTAAGTCAAGAAGCAAAGAGAGTGGGTTATATAGGTAGTATTTGTCTTCTGTGTATTATTGCAATTTTAGTGTCAAACATCTCGCAGATTCAGGCATATTTCCACAAATCAATTAAAAACAAAAGGAGCATTAACTTACAGCAAAACTAGTTTCTAAATTCATGCTTTCAGAAAAAATAGTAACTAGCCTGCAAGGAAAACATTAAGAGTTTCTGTCATAAGCTTTCCAAACGAAAGAAGCAAAAATATGTCGCTGAGATGATGCATTTTCTACGAGACACAATTTTTAAAACTTAATAATGTTGTAGAGGACTTTGGGAATACAATGGACCCAAAAGGTGCATTCAATGGTTGGACATACCAGGTTGGAGGAATGTGGCCAGCTTGCAATATCATGACACCAACGATGAACAGGGACCTTAAGCGTGTCCTTCCAGCAAAACGTGAAAATTTTGACCTCCTAGTCATAGAACCTTTCTTCTGTCAGGTATGAAATATTATCATAGCTGCGCATTTATTTATTTAAATTATAACGTCCATTTATTATTAACTACGAATTTTAGGACGGGTTATCTATGGGTTACCACCCTTTTCTAGCCAGGATAGGGGTGATGCCTTTTCTTTTTTCGAAAGAAAAGCCACCACCCTTAGTGGAAATCGAACCCACGACCTTTAGCACGGAATGTTAAGTGCTCACGCCTTAACCCTCACGGCCATCGGCTCTACGCATTTATATATATTCTGTACTACATCTAACCTCAACCAGACATTGTCTTTAGCAAGGCAAGGCTGTGCATCATGTGTTAGGATTTCTTTGTTGAAACGTAACGTGAACGAGGATCAGACACTGTATAAGGACATCACTAGTGTGCCCTAAGGACAGATTCTCCTCAATATTATGTTAATTCATTTAAAAATAAAATATTTAGTTCAAAGTTTTCATTAGCATGCTCCACACTTGATTATTTTTTGTTTACTTCAAAGGTTATGGTACTAGGCTCCGGTGGACGTGAGTGTTAAAGCGTGAGCCCTTAACACTCTGAGCCAGAGCCAGAGGGTCGAGGGTCGTGTGTTCGATTCCCACTAAGGGTGGTGACTCTTCTTTAGAAAAAAGTCCGACTCGCAGGAACTGCATCATCTTAGCGCGGTTCCGTTCTTAACCCTAATGTCATTTGAAAATCTTAGAATAGAAATAAACTTCTTTTTTTTTTTATATATATCTCGTGAAAATTGTCAACATCCTCTCGAACATCTTGAATAAAAGTGATGTTAAGGCGTCAGGAACTATTCCATGTTCTAGATTTTTACTATCCCATACCCCCCAAAATCCTTTCAGGCCCCCCCCTTGAAATTCTCCCAGTCCCCTCCAAAATTATTTTCTATATAAGCGTGAACATCCTTCTCATTTACTAGCTTTGTTTTATTGAAAAAAAAAATGCAATCAAAATAACAGCACCCAATTGAAAAATAAGGCGTGCAACATAAATAAAAATTAATAACTGAAGTAAACAGAGACACAAAAAGAGGAACTACTTCTCGAGTTTAATTTTATCAAATGTCAAGCAGGTCATTTTGCGAGGCTTATGGCTGGGGCTGTGTCGGTACTTATTGTCAGGACCTTAGAAAGAGGAGCAGGTAGCCAAACCATTGTTTCCTCGTCAAACTTCTAGCCGAGTCTGGCATATTATGTTGAATAAAACTAACGATAATTCTGGAATCTCCTTTTCTCAGAAATGGTTAATCTAATGAAAAAAAGTGTGAAGACAAGTTTTGTAGATAATTGCACAATCTACAATTTTTGTCTGAACTATTTTTACCATAAAACAAAACGTTTCGTTGAAAATTCCTAAAAACCTTTTTTAGCGAACTTTGACCTCGAAAAAATTCTTTGCACTCATGGGATCGATAAGGGCTTTTCCCAATTCCCTTATAACGTTGTCCCTATCTTTCATGCAAATTTTAGGTTGCTAGGAATTTATGCAAAGGTACTCGTATTTTTCTAACTCCTCTATTTCTAACAACAGAAAATTGGTTCTCATTTTAACTATCCTGTTTTCAACACAAATACATTTACCTAATATAAGAATTACAAAAATAAAAAGCAATAAAAAATAAGGGGAAGAGACAACAATTACAAAAAGATCGACAAAAACCCGTTCATAAGAACAAAACAGACGTATTTGAAGTTTTAAGCAATTATTTCTCCGATTGACCTAAGCTAATCAATAATAGTTTTAGAATCTTTTTTGTAGAGAATTTAGTAAGCTTTCAAATAGTTTCTATCCCACTTACCACGATTTCCCAACCGCGTTCGAGATATTAATGAAAGTATACGAAGTTCCCAAAACTTTTCATGTCTGTTCTTAAAATATTTTATTCTAACCCATCCTTAACTCCAAACGTAACCAAAAGTTTAACATATTAGTTTTAATGAAATTCAAACATGCAAAAAAGGTAAATGTCAAGGAGCGTGGTCTCCACGCCGATCCTTTTGAAACTTTGCACTATAACGTATTTTGATGCACTAAACACGAATCCGTTAAAAAAAAAGCTCGCTTTTCACTAGGAAAGAAGTTATGAAACATTTAAGTTCACTGTAGTGCGGGTTCTAAAAGGTAATGTAACCTACTGTTTGTCAACATGCGCATGCGCGGGTATGGAAAAGTTCGTAATAAGGATGTCTAATTGAAATTTACCATCAATTATTTCAATTTATCACCACTTATTTATTTCAAAAATATTTTTTTAAAATAATAAACCATTCTTTAAAAATTTTTTTTTTGCTGTTGACAAATATTATATAACAGAAATCCCTTCATAATTCGCTAATGCCTTTATGATTCATGCGTTCTAATTTGCGCCATTTAATTACTTAGAATAGTTCGAGTGGTCTTTATAATGAAGTTGCATGAATTTATTGTTTTAATTCACAATAGAATAGATTTAATCAATTTTTTAATTAACAATAATGTAATAAGTAATGAAAAGAAATGTGATAAATGTGGGGAGGTGTTAAAATTAAATAGCATTAATATGATTGCGTAAATTGTCGCTTTTGGGCATACGTGCTATGCGTTTCCGCTCGCTCAAGAAGATATCAAAACCCCTAGTCAATCCAACTCGCTAAAATTAATAGAATTCTATTAATTTTAGCGAGTTGGATTGGCTAGGGGTTTTGATATCTTCTTGAGCGAGCGGAGCGAGCGGAAACGCACAGCACGTATGCCCATAAGCGACATGATACGACATAGCACGTATGTTCATAAGCGACATGTTACGACAGGTGAGGACGCTCAAATTTTTCAAATAACATTTATTTGCTTGCTAATCTTACATAATAGAATTTTATTAATTGTAGCGAGTTGGATTGGCTAGGGGTTTTGATATTTTCTTGAGCGAGCGGAGCGAGCGGAAACGCATAGCACGTATGCCCAAAAGCGACAATTTACGAGCAAGTAAGCTACCACAAGGTGAGTCTAAATTTCAATTACACTTCGTCATTAAGGACTATTGCGCATGCGCGTGTTTACAAATTCGCCGTTACCCCGCTTTTATAACCTCCATAACAGTGAACTTTAGTGTTTCATAACTTCTTTCCTAGTGAAAAGCGAGCTTTTTTTTTAAACGGATTCGTGTTTAGTGCATCAAAATACGTTATAGTGCAAAGTTTCAAAAGGATCGGCGTGGAGACCACGCTCCTTGACATTTACCGCAAAAAATGTTTCAACTGAATCCCATGATTCTAAGTACCCAAACCAAAAACGGTATTCAAAAACTATTTTTCCAATTTTCTCGAAAACTGTAATAAGTACAAGCTTTAGCACCATAATGAATATATTTATTTATCATATGCAATTCTATTAACCTTTAGAACCACCTATTAACCAAGTTAGTTCTATCTGATTTATGTAAGACAAGCCAACCATTACACCCTTTCTTCTCTCAAAGATTGAGACGGCTTGGCTGTCTGATTCTCCTTCCACTCCTAGTCCTAACTCCTTCTTCTCTTCCTTCATTATCTTGTCTTCTATTCCCTTCTTCCTGGCTCTCCTTCTCTTCTGATCTTCTTTGTACCTCTTTAGATCCACTATTTACATCAATTTTTTCACTCCTTTTCTTTGCATCTTCCTGTCTCGGACAATCCAAAGGCGAAAATCGTGATTCACAGGGTACTATAAACACCCGGTTCCTCCTAAAAATTCGGCCAGAAACATCTATGAGATATTCTCTTTCATTAAGGCCTTGGTCTAAAATGGTCCCATATTTCTTTAAATTTTTCACCCATACCTTGTCACCCTTTCTTAAGTGTCGAAGGTTACAGGCTCGATGTCTTATCAAAATTTTCCTTCTGCCGGGCTTTTGAATTCTCTATACCAGTCCAAATCTGGCCAAGCAGGGATCAATTGTTCCTCTATGATTGGTAAGGTTAACTTCAAAGCCAGTAGTTCCTTCCTCTCTTGAAGACTTCAAAGCTTCCAAAAAAGCTTTTGTAATTTCTTCAATTGAAGACATTTATTTTATTTTTTTAATTTACCGCTGCCACCATGTAATAAGTACAAGCTTTAGCACCATAATGAATATATTTATTTATCATATGCAATTCTATTAACCTTTAGAACCACCTGTTAACCAGGTTAGTTCTATCTGATTTATGTAAGACAAGCCACCCATTACAAAAATGGTTAAAGCTATCGACTTGAAAATGGTTTCATTCGTTTTCCTATCCCAAGAAGCATATAAAACGAGTACTTACAAGCTTATGAACTCAAAAACGTAAGCGTTACGATTTTTTTGCGCGAATTTCGTCCCAAACGCCCCCATCTTCCAGTGAGCGGATTTTGCTGGTTAACGAACTTGACCTTTCAAATTAGACGAAAGATTTTTGTGCCAAATTTCATCAAAATCGGACCACTCGTCTGGGAGCTACAGAGCGAACAGACAAATATATATATATATATATATATATATATATATATATATATATATATATATATATATATATATATTGGATGGAACGGCATTTTTCTCCAGCGGTGGTACTCCTCCTCACTTCTTCCTGGAATATTTCGATGGATTCATCTCCATCTTCTTCAGCCAGGTACTTGTTTCTTCCTCGGTGGTAGCCAAGGGAATGGCATTTTTCTCGATCTGGGCGCCTTTTCTCCCCTCAAGCCACAGTATCGGCGGACGAATGGTGTTGAAGCTCCCTGGTGTAGTTGGGATTCTGTCCGTTAGTAGCGCTGATGGTATTGCGTTTTTTTTTTCTCCTGCTTCTATTTTCCTCGCCGTAAGGTTCTATTTTCAACAAGTACCTGGCTGAAGAAAATGGAGATGAATCCATCGAAATATTCCAGGAAGAAGTGAGGAGGAGTACCACCGCTGGAGAAAAATGCCGTTCCATCCAAAAATACTATCCCAGCGACGAAAAATAACATCAAATATATATATATACACACATATATATATATATATATATATATATATATATATATATATATATATATATATATATAGATAGATATCCAAATTTTAACCACTATCATTTTCGGTCTCTAGGGGTTCTGAAACGCAAAATTTTCTAGTCGGCACTTCCGGATTGCGTCATGAGATCAACCTTATAAGCGGGGTTCCTCCCTATGGGGGAGGGAGGAACCGCGCTAAAAAAGAAAAGGCCTCAGCTCTATCCTGGCTAGAAAAGGGTGGTCACCTACAGATAACCCGTCCTAAAATTCGTAGTTAATAATAAATGGACGTTAAAATTTAATAAATAAATACTAGGCTCCAAAAGTAGTTATGTATTTTAAAATTATTAAATTCAAATATTGGAGATCCAAGAGCCATGAGAGTAAAGGCTTGAGCATTCCATGCTTAAGATTGTGGGCTTGATTCCAGCTAGAAAAGTGTGGTAACCTATGGATAACCCGTCCTAAAGGTTTGTGTACATTTTAAATGGAGTACATTTTAATATTTAAATAAGTAAATTAAATATTTAGACAATAAATTTCAAGCATAGTTTTTTTTTTTAAATAATTTAATTTTAGTTTCTAAACTTCAAAAATGTCCATATTCTAATACATTTAATTCAATTTTTAGCCAATAGGTTTAGTTTCTAGAACTGTATTTTTGGTTATATGTTACTGTATTAAATCAAATTTTTCTTAAATAGTCGTAAATAATATATTTTAATACAAATCTATTTTTAAAGAAAAAAACATTATGTTTTTAAATTTAAACCTCTGTTAAAAGTTGAAGCTAATAGGTTTTAGACCTCTGTTTTTTTTTTTTTTTTTTGTTTTTTTTCCCTATCAATCCTTCATGACTTTAATTCATGAACAAAAGAATTATAAAATTCTTGATGTACATTAAATTCTCGATGTATTGTATAATTGACAAAGATATATATTTATTTATTTAAATTTTAACGTCCCTTATTTTTTTTTTATTTTTTTTTTTTTATTTATTTTTTTTTTTTTTTACGGCGCATCTACATCTTGGCCATTAGCGCCCCCTTATTATTAACTAAGAATTCTGGGACGGGTTCCCTATAGGTTCCACCCTTTTCTAGCCAGGATAGGGCTGATGGCTTTTCTTTTTTATAAAGAAAAGCCACCACCCCTAGTGGGAATCGAACCCACTAGGGGTGGTGGCTAAAAAAGATAGTTATAACTTGTCAAAAAAAAATGTATTAAATCACATTTTTATGAAATTATTGTTAATAATATATTTCAATACAAATCCATTTTTATAGAAAAAAAATTATACAAGAGGAAATGAGCTGTATATTTGGTTTATGTAATAATTACATCATTACAAATACGTTCTATTCAATCTGTGTATTAACTTTTGCTCTCCAGACTCACAGAAGGTTCTAGTGGTCCATGAACAGCATACCACAAACAGCTTATACCAATTTAGATAATATTTTTCACAGAATTTTCATAACAGATTAAAATATAAAAATAAGAACTATAAATGTGGAGAACATTTTAATCTAAAACTTTAATAGTAAAAAAATATGAGGAATATAGAATTTGATATTGTTGTCAACGTGACATTAATAAAGTCCGACTCGCAGGAACTGCCTCATCTTAGCGCGGTTCCGTTCTTATCCCTAGTCTAATTTCGAAAGATTAAAATAGAAGCAGTTATTATTTTGTTGAGAGGAGATCGTTGACCGTTGATGATGCAAGGTAGGGATTGTCCGGGTTCGGTCACTGCTACTTAATAATACATACCCCATATGTGTAAGTACGTGGGCATATATATATACATATGTGTGCGTGTATATGTGTATGTGTATATGCATATATATAAATATATATATATATATATATATATATTATATGTGTATATATATATATATATGTTAGGTATATTTACATAGATATGTGCATATATTAGTGTTAAATATGTCCTACTTGTATTTACAGCCCTGATGAAGGCTTGAAGTTCAAGCCGAAACGTCGGCACAATAAAACCATTTTTACGATAAAAGTAGCAGTGACCGAACCCCGACAGTTATTGTTTTGGTTCCAACAGTCTTGAAAGGTAGGATTTACAATCTTACCTGGAAGGGTCGGCATCACTAGAAACTTTCCCGCTAGTTACAAGGTCTCGGAATCTTGGAACTCTATATTTCTAACAATAAATTGTTTTTGTTATTTTACTAAACCTGTTTTATTTTCGAATACATTATCCAACTATAAGCAATTAAAAAATAACAAGGAATAAAAAACAGACAAAAAGAACAGTTCGAATAAGCGAAATCAATTACTTTAAAGCTTTAAGCTCTTATTTCTCCGATTGTCATCGCCTAATAAAAACTTTCATTAGAACCTTTTATGTAGAGCATTTAATAAGCTTTCTAATGGTATTCTTCCGTTTACCAAGATTTTCAACCGTTTTCGAGATATTAATGAAAGTTGGTGCTAATGACCTCAGCAGTAGATGCACCAAAAGAAAAGGGAAAAAAAAAAAAAAAATTAATGAAAGTTCCCAAAATTTACATTATTTCTAGCAACAGAAAATTGGTCTCATTTTTCATATCCTGTTTTACACACAAAATTTTCCCAACATAAGAAATTACAAAAATAAAAAGCAATAAAAAACAAAGGGAAAGAGACAAAAATTACAAAAAGAACGACAAAAACCCGTTCTTAAGAACAAAACAGACGTATTTGAAGTTTTAAGCACTTATTTCTCCGATTGACATAACCTAATCAAAAATAGTTTTAGAATCTTTTTTGTAGAGAATTTAGTAAGCTTTCAAATAGTTTCTATCCACTTACCACGATTTCCCAACCGTGTTCGAGATATTAATGAAAGTATACGAAGTTCCCAAAACTTTTCTTGTCTGTTCATAAAATATTTTATTCTAACCCTTCCTTAACTCCAAACGTAACAAAACTTTCAACATATTAGTTTTAATGAAAGTAGAACATGCAGATAATGTTTCAACTGAATCCCGTAATTCTAAGTACCCAAACCAAAAACGGTATTCAAAAATTATTTTTCCAATTTTCTCGAAAACGGTTAAAGCTATCGCCTTGAAAATGGTTCCATTCGTTTTCCTAGCCCAAGAAGCCTGTAAAAAGAGTACTTACAAGCTTATGAACTCAAAAACGTAAGCGTTACGATTTTTTTTGCGCGAATTTCGTCCCAAACGCCATCTTCCAGTGAGCGGATTTTGCTGGTTAACGAACTTGACCTTTCAAATTGGACGACGGATTTTTGTACCAAATTTCATCAAAATCGGACCTCGGAAACGCAAAATTTTCTAGTCGGCACTTCCGGATTGTTTCATTGTATCAACCCTATAAGCGGGGTTCCTCCCTATGAGGGAGGGAGGAACCGCGCTAAAAAGGAAAGTAATAATGCTTATACAAATCAATAAAATGCTCTGTTATTTTCTTCATTGGTAATCGTCTTTTTAACAGCAATAAAAATATTTGTTTTGCTTAGGAGTCCATTCTAGGACTGAGCCATTATTACAATGCACCTGTAGTGGCAACACTGCCTCAATCAGTCACACCAGCAATAGCTACTGCTTTGGGCAACCCTGACTTACCTTCCTACATTCCAAACATAAGGTAAATATTAATTCATTCCATTAATATATCTCTTGAATTTTAAAAAGTGAAACACTTATGTAAGTATAATGTCTTAAAGCGTGGATTAGAAATAGGATAAATAAAAGTTAAACTCATACAACACACAACGATCATGGACAGAACAGAACCGACAGAGAGGACAACCACCAACCAGATCACATAGTCATCTACAGTGTTGCCCTGCTCTGTAATATACACAAAAAAATAATGAACTTACGAAATGACATTACCTTAACAGCAGTTGCTCCTTTATAATGAAGGATTAAATTTAAAATACTTTTCCCTTGAATATTCTAGCTTCCCTCCCCTGGAAGATAAGGAGTCCCTGCACTAGCATCTTTCTTTCATTAGCTGGTTTTATAGTTGTAATGATTTATTAGCCTTTCTTTCTGCTTCCCTGTTCGGGAAGAAAGTTTCTATTAAGGTCGACATGTAATCTAGACGAGCCTGAGATATCTCCAGGTTTCTCTCATGTCCCCTGGTGTTTGAGCCTCCTCACATACTAAATACAAGAATACTAGGCACGCATTTATATGGACTTAATTGATTTAGGAGCCGAGCTATTCTCTCAGTAATTCTTATCAGAGTCACAGACGCCTGATCAATAATCCTAAAGACCACACATCAGAGCTGCAGAGGTGTAAGACATTATCCAAACCAATTTCCAGTTCATTCCTCAAAAGACATACTTTTAACACAAACACCATGGGCGTATATAGAAAATAAATACAGGAGTATTTTGGAGGCTGAGACCATTTGGGGGGTATGGAATAATAACAATCTAGAACTTGGAATAGTTCGTCGTTTTAATTAGCCTCCTAAAATGTTATTAAAACCATAAAAATTTATTTTTCCGAATTAAATGATCTTATGTAATTTATTTTTAAGGGGATTTATGTGGCGTAGGTCTAAAAAAATAGTACTTCCTTTTTTTCTTTTTGTACCATTTTAATTGCTCTACATGTTTCGTGACCTTATTGCCACCTCCTTTATTTTTAAGGATTGTATGCCACATCTTTACCGATTTCAGCGGGGGGGGGGGGCTACAGGGCCCCCTTATATTCGCCCATGTTGAACACTATAATTGGAGGGTTCAGAGCACAACTATACCAAGTCCATTTTTGACATTTTATGTTGTAACAGGATTGAAGAGTATTACTAAAACGGATCTTTTCAGTGCTACAGGAGACTAAGTCCTAACTTCATTATTTCCCCACTTGTAGCAGTTCTTGCTACACATCTGGAAGTCATTCTTATTTGTTTTCAGAGAACAAGTAAGCCAAGTCCAAGTAGTAACTACTTTGTGAACAAAGCTAAACATAAATAATATCAATGATATTTAAAATTAAGATCAGTGTTTACATTCAAATCTTTTTAAGACTTATACTCCTCAATAGGGTTTTTACAATGTCTCTGCAATTAAAACGCATAACTCATTTTCTGCAACCGGTATAAGATGGACTTGGTCTAGTTTTGCTCTGAACCCTCCAATTTAGGATTTGATGGAGTGAATCCCTAAGAAATGCAATCTTTGGAATGTAATACTGATTTTTGCAGACTGGAGATGACTCCAGACATGAGCTTCAGCGAGAGGCTTTACAATACATGGATCAGTCTAACTGAACGGATCGGAAGCCACTTCTATTATCTTCCGTTCCAGGTAATATCTATATTTATAGAACAACTGACAAAAGATAAAATATTTCTTGAGCTGAACAAAGAATAAAAGCATATATTAAAAGTCTGTGTTATTAGTTTTATTTTTAAATGTATTGTATTTTAGACATGAATTTGTATAAAAATGTTTTGGTGAATTCGGATCAATAATTTTCATGAAAGTAACTTTTAAAATAATATTCAGTGTTCCCATATATTTAAACAAACCTTGAAATATCTTTGAAACAATTTAAAAATATCAGTTACAGTTTTCATCAAAATCATTAAGATGAAATCTTCAGACTTAAAATAATCTCACTTAAATGTCAGTTACCTTTTTAACTTCATATTTTATATATGTCAATTGTACTCAGAAACAACAAGAAAACCCTTAATAATTGTAATATTATATCTTTTTGTCTATGTCATTTTTATATTTCTAATTAGGATAATTAATTAATTGTCATCATTTGAATTTGTTCACGTTCAGTATTTATTAAATAAATTATACATCAGATGATAAAGCTTATCCAAAAAATATATATGCTATCTTGATAAGTACCTAATAAGAAAATATAAACGTTATATTTCTCTAATTTATTTATTATTATTTATTTCAAGCCCATTTATAGAACACCATCTAGGAAAGGTGTTAATAAGCAGTTCCAACCTCACTTATGGAACACCATAGATGAAAGGAGTTAAGCAGTTCTAATCTCATTTATGGAACACCGTCTATGAAAGGAGTTAATAAGCAGTTCCAATCTCATTTATGAAACGCCGTCTATGAAAGATGTTAATAAGCATATCCAATCTCATTTATGGAACACCGTCTATGAAAGGAGTAATTAAGCAGTTCCAATCTCATTTATGGAACACCGCCGATGAAAGGGGCTAATAAGCAGTTCTAATCTAATTTATGGAACGCCGTCGATGAAAGGTGTTAATTAGCTGTTCCAATCGCATTTATGGAACTCGGCCTATGAAAGGTGTTCTAATCCCAATTATGGAACACTGTCTATGAATGGTATTAATAAGCAGCCCTTATTATTTCATGTTTACCTTGAAAGCTATTTCACTCTTGTTCTAGGATGAACAGATGCGGAAATTGCTGGATGATTCTCCAGATCTTCCTTACCTCGGAGATCTGTACAATAACATCAGCCTTCTCCTTACTCTGACACATTTCTCGTTGAGCTATCCTCGTCCTGTCATGAAGAACATTCTCGAAGTGGGAGGCTTATCTCTAGACATCAAGCAGCCTCTAACTCAGGTCTGGAACTACTTGTGTTAATATAATTTAATTTTGTAAAATTTCTTTGTAATTCCTTGAAAAATAATACTTTCTTTCTTTTGAGCTGCTTCTGAGAATAAATGTTCATTTATTTTCATAAGGCTGCCTTTAGTTTTAGCCGTTGAATAATAAAGTTTCTTGCAATATAACAATTATTTTAACCACTAGCCAATTTGATTTTTCCTAAGACTATGATACTTTCTGGTATTGTATTGTGAATTTTGATAAACATAAAATATTACTGTTAGTAGGATTTGGAAAAGTTCTTGAACGAGTCTTCTGATGGAGTGGTATACTTTAGCTGGGGATCGCATTATGAAGATACAGACTCGGAACACACTTTGCCTGTTCTAATGGATATATTCTCACAGCTTAAACAGCGAGTGGTCTTTAAATGGCACGATACCAACATCACCAACAAGCTGGACAATGTACTTGTCAGCAAATGGGTTCCTCAAACTGCATTACTCAGTATGTTATTGTGCAACTTTTAAAATAAAAATAATATAATATTGTGAATGACTACACTTTTTAATTATTTCAAAATGTAGTAAATGATTGCTTCACATATGCAGTCATATTATTGTTCAGGCTTCGCCATTAAGATTCTGTTCTCCTTATTAAATCTTTAGATCTGTCCCCAAAGGTATCCAATACTTAGAAGCTATATTTCACCCGACTCCTCGGAGTTGATCAGACTCCGAGCTATCTAGCTCCTGCCAATCTGCTGTGGAAAAGATATGGTCTTATTACCCTTCAGGCTTCGCCATTAGGATTCCGTTCTTCTTATTACATCTTGGGATCTGCCCCCAACGGTATCTAGTGTTTGAAGTTATTGTTCTGTGTAAACACCCTCATCATTACATCTCCAGCACCATGGAGGAGGAGAAGGGAAATGCAGACTTGTAATTACAATAATAATGAACAACGCTGTGAGTAACTCATATTTCATGCATCACCATCTTTATCTCCCTATGAAGACTACTCCTCCTACAGCAGACATCCTGGCGCCATCTATTAGTTTATTCTCATTCAAAACCCCATACATAAATCACCAAATTGAGTTCTAACATATTAGCTACACATATTATTCGGCCTTTAGAAAAAAAAAAAAAACTGCCGGACAGGTACCAACGAAAAGAAACCGTTAGGGACAGGTACCAAGATGTAATAATATGTACTTCTAGAACTGTGTTTTAATATCCAGTATTAAAAAATTAATCTAACACTAATTAGTAAAACCAATAATTTATTAAAACATTTTATACATTTTCTTAAATGTTTAAACACCAAAAATATTTTTCAGATCACAAAAACGTGAAGCTTTTTATCAGCCATTGTGGTTTGAACAGTATTTATGAAGCAGCTTACTATGGTGTACCTGTAGTCGGGATGCCCCTGTTTGGTGACCAGCTTCATAACAGCAGAATCTTGGAGTACCACGGCATGGGAGTGACTGTACAATATGACCAAGTCAAGGATGGAGAGACACTCTTAGCTGCAATCAACAGGGTACTCGATGACTCGAGGTATTAGAGAAAATACAAATACAAAATAAAACTTAAATCAAGAACAAGAATAATTTTTATTTATTTTTCTTTTAAATTTGAATTCTCTTTCATCACTGAATACTATTTGAATCACTATACAGGGTGTCCCAAAAAAAAAAAGACAAAACAACGGAAATCAATGCAGGATTAAAAAAGTCCATTGGCATATATCTCATTTTTGCTTTGTTTCCGAAAAAACCGCAAAAATACTAAAACACAATTGTGAAAAGGCATTCTTTCATAATGCCAAATAAAAATCATTAAAAGCATATGTTTTATCTTCCAATCCCGCTACCAACCCACCTCCCCCCCCCCCAAAAAAAAACAACAAAAAATCTTCTTGGTCGAAAAAATTAATTAACGCCTTAACTAACACTTCAACATAATTTAAAATAGCTACTATCCTTCGGAGGAAAGTGCTCAAACCCAAAACAAAAAACTTTCAATTCTTAATAAAAATGAAGTTTCAATTCTTAAATAATTTTAAATTTAAGACTGGACGCATAGATAATTATACAATAACAATTTCTTCTTCTGTCAATTCCTAATAATCAATTTAAAAACACTTCAAACGTTTGGCCCCATGCAGCAATACAGGCATCACATCGCACATTGGGAGACTGGTTGGCATTTATGCATTGCGCTCCTGTAATCTTTTCCCAGGCCAATCTGATATAAAGAATGATGTGCTCCCTTGAGCCAATGGGCTCCCTGTAGACCAAAAAAACGGGTACCTATTATGTACCCCACACAAAATCAGAGGTATACTCTCTCCTATATTTTTGGGGTGGGGGAGGAGGGGTTAGGTAGGTGGGGGAGGAGGGGTTAAGTAGGTGGGGGTGGAGGGGTTAAGTAGGGTGGGGAGGAGGGGTAAAGTAGGTGGGGGGAGGAGGGGTTAACTAGGCGGGGGTGGAGGGGTTAAGTAGGTGGGGGTGGAGGGGTTAAGTAGGTGGGGGAGGAGGGGTTGAGTAGGTGGGGGTGGAGGGGTTAAGTAGGTGGGGGTGGAGGTGAGAGGATTAGTGCAAGGGTTGGGGGATAAAACATATACTTTTAACGATTTTTAAATATGCCTTATGAAACGAAGCAAAAATAAGATATGCCAAAGGAATCTTTTTCTTTCTTTTTTCATCCTGCATCGGTTCCCGAAGTTTTGCCATTTATTTTGGGGACACCCTGTATAATGGTTAAAAAATAATTTACATAACAGGAACTTAATTATTCCTAAAATATAATTATTTATTAAGTAATTAAATATTAAATTTAAAACGGAAATTTTTAGTTTCATAACAAATGTTATTACTAAATAAATACATATTTTAAGTATTAGTGATAGAAGACAAGAATTAAATAAATAAATAGATAAAAAATAAAAATAAATAAACAGGATAATAATGTTAATGTAATAATCAAAAAGTGTGTTTTTTCAACACTTATACTCATGAATCTCTGTTATTTTGAAATTGGCTACATGATTTTTATACCATTTACTCTTGATCTTGGGGTTCTGAAAAAAAAAACGGTCTCGTAACAGGCCACAAGGGCTTATGGGGCAGATACTACAGAGTTATCTAATTCTTGACCATACGGCACACTAGGGAGATAGTGTGGTCAGTACTATGCTCCAGCTGCTTGGTTTTCCCCTTTGCAGTTACCCCTTAATGAATTAATTAAAGACTGGGTTATCCTAGGGACGGTCAGGGAGGCCAAATCGAACCCAGGAACAAAGACACTAGAAGATAAAAATCTCAAGATGCTTGCTCGGGATTTGAACTCAGGTCCTCCAGCATATTAGTCCAGTGCTCTACCACAGAGCAAACCTCGTCCCCTTAGGTTTCTGAAATGTGAAATATTCTATTCGGCACTTCCCCTAAGAAAAAGCAAAAATGTATGTAATAATGAAAAAATGTGGTTTTCCGGTTATCAAAAAGTCACGAATCTCGTTAATTATGAAATTTACAGCTACAATTATTCTGTATATATTTAGCCATTGCTATTTTTTTAATTGTTTCCTCTACGTTGAATTTTGTTAGGGTTCGTGAATTTATATAGCAATATACAATACAAATTATTATCAATTATTGTGAATATAATTGTTTGAATAAAATTACAAATCCATGTAATTATAGTTTCAGAGCAAATGCAGAGAAAAGAGGTAGAATGCTTAAGGAGCGAGTTTTGCCCATAGAGGAAGAAGCAGCCTACTGGATAGAATACGTCATCAAGCATGGTAGTGACGCATTAAAACCCCCTTCAATCAGCATGCCTTGGTATAGGCTAGCTCTCGTCGATGTCTATGCTTGTATCTTTGCATTAGTTCTCCTACCTATACTAGGTGTAGCTCTCTGCATTAATATTTGCCGACGGAAAAGGAATTCAAGGGCTGTGGATGTTAATAAAAAGAAAAAATAGTTTTCCTTGAGGAAAATAATTCCCTCAGAATTAACCTAAGAGGAACAGAACTTAAGATAACTAGCATTATTTAGCTCAGATTATTTGGAGTATACACTGAGTCCAACCACCACAATCTATTTCAGTAAATATCGAAGGAATAGTATTGTAGCAACCCTTAAAGATTTTATTTTCATTGAAGATGTATTCACTGAACCTACCAATTAAATAGCAAAAATAAACTGATGCAATGAATATTTTACCGGTAAGATGATAATTTGAAGCTAGAAATAATCTTGAAATGTGCTTAATGTGACTGCTAGAAAGTTGGGCTGGATAGACAGATTGAAGATGCTGGTTTGCCATTCTACTGTCTATTGTGCGTGCCATAGAGACTGATTGAAGATGATGTTTGGCCATTCTACTGTCTATTGTGCGTGCCATAGAGACAGATTGAAGTTGCTGGTTTGCCATTCTACCGTCTATTGTGCGTGCCATATACAGATTGAAGATGCTGGTTTGCCATTCTACTACCTATTGTGCATGCCAAAGAGTCTGATTGAAGATGATGTTTTGCCATTCTACTGTCTATTGTGCGTGCCATAGAGACAGATTGAAGTTGCTGGTTTGCCATTCTACCGTCTATTGTTCGTGCCATATACAGATTGAAGATGGTGGTTTGCCATTCTACTGCCTGTTGTGCGTGCCATAGAGACAGATTAAAGACACTGTTTTGCCATTCTACTGTTAACCATAGAACTGCTAACTGTCAGGAGGACAGAGTATCTCCACAAATGTGAAGGATGGACTAGATCTACTCACACCGTACCTGTGAGTTAGATCGCCGCACTCTGCGTCTTGGGGGCTCTCATCGTTCCTTCTATACCATTTTCCTGTCTTATATTTGAATACAAATGAAGTCTTTCTCACTTTGTATGCTCATTCTACCGTTGAACGTTTTTGGAGGGAAGGAATACGAAAAACTATGACTCAAGCCGATCTTGGTGAGTGCAGAACCAAGGCCGCATTTAGAGCGCTAGGGGAACTGCTTTTTACGCCCGCATGAATGCACTCAGGGCGTTTGAATATTTACTTTTTCGCTATATTGTTGTGTTATGTAAAATCAAAATCTTTAATCGAATATTATCTTCATTGTAGTGATTTCACATCTATTTTATCAACAAAATTCCTGTGAAAATAAAATAACTAAATTTTGTTCTTATTCTATAGCCTTTAACTTTGTTTGATTACATATGATTAGTTTTTATAATAAATAATCTAAGGAAATGCCAGAAAACATGACATGAACATCAAAACAAAACATGATGGTGATCTAGGTCCGCCAGGAAATGTGCTGTTGTCATACCTGTTGGTGATGATCGGTGAGAGTACTGTGGGCGAGTGCTTTCGACTTAAGTACGTCAATATCAAGCCACTGTTAAGTTAGTAGTATAAATTATGTAACATCCTGTATTTGATTAAAAATGCATAGCAATTTAGAAATCTCGAAATTGTTAAAAGAAAAAAATTTGTTACAAGTTTTACTTCGATTGTCTAATCTTCGACTGAATAATATAAATTTGTGGCCGTACTCTATCAATTTCCAAACTTTAATATTAGTTTATGAAAATAATTCAAAAACAATGTTAAACTAATAGATAAGATACATATTAGACCTGTATATAGAATAAGTATTACAGGTATGACAGGAAATCATACATAGTAAAAGAAACCAGAAATACTACAGGAAATCATACATAGTACAGGTATTACAGGAAACCAGACATAGTAAAAGAAACCAGAAATACTACAGGAAATCATACATAGTACAGGTATTACAGGAAACCAGACATAGTAAAAGAAACCAGAAATACTACAGGAAATCATACATAGTACAGGTATTGCAGGAAATCATGCATAGTACAGATATGACAGGAAACCAGGTATAGTACAGGTATTGCAGGAAATAAGGCATAGTACAGGGAACCAGACATAGTACAGGTATTACAGGAAACCAGAAATACTACAGGAAATCATACATAGTACAGGTATTACAGGAAACCAGACATAGTAAAGGAAACCAGAAATACTACAGGAAATCATACATAGTACAGGTATTACAGGAAACCAGACATAGTAAAGGAAACCAGAAATACTACAGGAAATCATACATAGTACAGGTATTACAGGAAACCAGAAATAATACAGGAAATCATACACAGTACAGGTATTACAGGAAACCAGACATAGTACAAGTATTACAGGAAACCAGACATAGTACAGATATTATAGGAAATCATACATAGTACAGGTATTACAGGAAATCAGACATCGTACAGGTATTACAGGAAATCAAGCATATTACAGGAAATCATACATAGTACAGGAATCCAGAAATAGTACAGGAAATCAGGCATAGTATAGGTATTACAAGGTTTTTAATTTTAACGTTCATTATTGAATTACAAGAAACCAGACATAGTAAAGGAATCCAGAAATTATAGGAAATCATACATAGTACAGGTATTACAGGAAATCAGACATCGTACAGGTATTACAGGAAATCAAGCATATTACAGGAAATCATACATAGTACAGGTATTACAGGAAATCAGACATCGTACAGGTATTACAGGAAATCATACATAGTACCCTGTTTGTTCCTCTAATGAGTGGACTGTAATTTTTGTGCACTGGATGGCAAATGGCAGTAATCTGGTACTATGTAATCTAGTTTTGTACTCACTTGGTGTGGAGCTCCACTTGGACGTCACTGGTCTTCTTGTAATATTAATATTTCCTGCTGCAGGGCTTCTGCTCGCCTGAGTCTTATGGACACACACACTTGTCTTTATGGAGTCTTGCTGGTCACACTATGCTCCCTCATGGAGTCTTACTGTAATACACTATGCTCCCACATGGAGTCTTGCTAGTCACACTATGAATACGCAATGCTCCCTCATGGAGTCTTACTGGTCACACTCTGCTCCCACATGGAGTCCTTTTATATGCACTGAATACACTGCCAACCGGATCACATCCGGTTGGGCTCTAGTTCCTCCATGGAGCTTCCCTCCATAGAGGTATGATTTATACATAGTACCAAACATACCCTGATGTATTATGTTGACTACAACAAGTGGTATACATTGTTTTTGGTGTGCTTGAGGATCAAGTTTAACTGATAATGTTTAATGGCCCCTGAATATTTGTTTAAGAACACCTTTATCTATTTCCAAGTGAAGTATTATAAAGGAGCCAAGTTCCCTGGAATATTATCGATTATATTACTGGAATATCTAACCCTTTGTTTCATCTGCTGCATCTATCAAGGCTTTCTGTTATTATAACCCCCTGATATATTTCAAAGATATTGTATTGTATCAGGGCTGCTAGATATTTACGATCGTTCCTACTGAATCCCCAACCTCCAAATTCAAAGACCACAACACTACTACTGAGGTTTCTGGCTGAAATAATACTTTCAAAGAAGGAATCCCTATACATGATGTTCATACTTTGCCATGTTAGCGCGGTTCCTCCCTCCCTCTATAGGGAGGAAACCCGCTTATTAGGTTCCCATAAATTAATAATATAACGGTGGGTCAAATTTGAATATATATATTTATTTGTGTGTGTTTTGTGTCCTTTGTGCTGTTCTTTGGGATTTACCAACGGCTTACGGATTTACCTACGGAATTCATATGGCGACAACGCAATAGAGTGAAAAAAGAGACTAATGTTAAATTTCATATCGGCCCATTTAGTTATCTATATTACCAACGAGTTAGATTGTCTAGAGTTTCGATATGACCTTGAGCGAGCGGAAACGCATAGCAACTATGCCATTAACATAAGTGCTAATGTAATAATAACCTAGGAAACCAGTAGCATTTATGTTAATGGCATAATTGCTATGCATTTCCGTTCGCTCAAGGTCATATCGAAACTCTAGACAATCTAACTCGTTGGTAATATTTGGAAACCCCCATTATATTTGCGAGCATTACCTAGAAGTGTTCTCACTGGGGATGCTGATGGGTGAGGAGGCTGTGCAAGGGTTCGGGATATTATTACCTCGGATGACCGTCAACAGATATTTCGTAAACTCTATGAGGAACAAAATCACAGTTCATTTCTAGTAATTCAAGGTCCGCCATCATAGTTGAAATGAACCGCAAATAAAAATAACATTATGAAATAGATATAATACGTTAACAGCTGAACTGTTATCGTCCTATCAACGCATGCTGCCTAGGCGTGCATGCTCTCTTTAAAACCAACTAAAAATTCAAACCCCTCTAAAAATACTTACAAATTTGAATATTGTAACATGTTAGAAACCAGGAGCAGGAAAAATAAATAAAATAATAAAAAAAAAGGAAAGGCTAAATGAAATTAGGTTTAGCATGATGAAACTTATATTTATTAGTTAATATTAATACCCCTTAATTTTTAATAGCCCTTTCAAAAACTAGAACTGTGCCCAGGCCTAATAAGATTTGGCAAGTGGTAGCAGCTTACCAAGGGTCTTCGGCATCTTCTTCGCCCAGTCCACAGGTTACGAGATCTGCTTGCTTATCTGGTCCAGATGACACTGCCCTCCTATTGTCTAGGACCCCCCTCTCCTCCTAGGCCTGGGCAGCTAGTTCCTATATCCCCCAGCAGGGCAGTCCACTATCTATTCCTATCACTAAATATTTACACCCTACAAAGCATTCTACATACAAAGACATACAACTACAAAACATTCTACAACTACTAATAATAATAACTATGGTTACATTACCCCCTAATTCACTAAAGTATTTTATCTTTGATAAATACTTTCCAAGTCACTACACAGCACTATCACTACACTGTAAGTGAAGCATCGTCCGGGCGGAAGATCCTCACCCCGGCGAACTCGGTTCTTGCTGTCGTCTCCACATTCCGCACGGACTGATTCTTCTTGAAGTACCTCCTCGCCTCACATAGCTGGTATACAAGTAGTTGCAGTAGATGCACCTCCCCAGGTCCAGAATCTCATGGAGCTCTCCCTTGTGGCCAATTCTTGATAAAGGTTGCTCCAAGCTGGCAAACACGCAGGGTGAAACGTCGCCATTGTGGAGAGGGACGGTTGTAGGAAAGATCCATACTTGACTTTGTCGACACCCGCAAAGCCTCTTTCTTGTAGCACGGACTGAGCAGTCCGCTCTTGACTAACGAAGAGGTAGCTTCCTTGGTGTCTCGTTTCTACCAAAAGCCTTGCAGATAGTTCTCGGACCGGGCGCCTCTGTATTTTCATTCGTTGTTCCAATGGTATCAGAGGCAGATCAATGAAGGCTAGTACCCCATCTGCGCTCGCTATAACCTGGACCGTTGCTGCGGCGTAGTATACTTGCTCATGGAGCCGGCCATCTTGGGTCAATAGTGCCAAATCTGCTGGGCCAGCCTCCGCAATACCTGCCACAACACTTATTAATTCCTGGGGGCTTACCAGCTCTCTATTGAACCTTCCATCTATCAACCCCTCTACTCCTAACATTACTCTCCTAAGTTTCACCAAATACTCGGTGAAGCCCAGTCCCAAGCTTCTCAAAGAGGAGGAAAAGGGTAAGGATAGGGAGGGTTGGTGTCTTATAGCCGTGGTATTACCCTGCAACACCCTCATGTGACGGCCTTCTTCCCGGAACACCCTTTTTATCACCCCAAAGATCCGCGTCCCACGTCTATTCATCGTTAGGTCTCTGAACGCCTCTCCTCCGGAGGGAATATGGTGATCGTGGCCGGGGTCCCTGGACGGTGGAACTTCGGACAGTGACCCGGTTTGACCGCTGGCACATTTAAGTACACCCAGTCACCCGCTGCTAGCTGGCGCTCTTTCCTCCGAGAGTTTACGAAGGCTGTTCGACGTTGATAACATCGCTCGGATCGTACCAGCGCCTCTCGATATGCTTCCGAAAGCCGCTTCCGTAGCTGTATCACATGATCTTCCGGTAAGAGCCTATCTCGGTCCTCCTGGTTCAAGCTAGGCCCTAGATCGCAGTCGAAAGGGGTGACTAACTCCCGTCCTAAAAGTAGGTAATTGGGGGAGTACCCAGTCGAGGAGTGGGGGATGGCTCGGTAGGCCATAACTGCATATGGGACCCAACGGCCCCAATCTCTACCATCCCGCCGCACAAAATGTGTGATCGAATCCGTGATCGTGCGATGGAGGCGTTCTACCACGCCATTGCACTCCGGATGATATGCTGTAGTCTGCAGCTTTTTTATCCCAAGAGCTCTGCATACTTCCTTGAAGAGAGAAGAAACAAAGTTTCTCCCTTGATCAGTGAGCAGCCTCTTTGGCACACCATGTCTCGTCACAATATTCTCCACAAAGGCTACGGCCGTCTCTTGAGCGGTCTGCTCTTTTATAGGGATTGCTTCGGCGTACCTCGTAAAATTGTCGATAAAAGTCAGTAGATATCTATGCCCTCTCCTTGACCTTGGTAGAGGGCCAAAAATATCTAATGACACCTGCTCGAATGGGCCACTGGCCACATACGGCACTTCCAGAGGCGCCTTCAGGCCTGGTGGGCTCTTTCGCTGAGCACACCTATGGCAGCTCTCAACGAAGTTCCGTGCATCCTTCTCCATAGAGGGCCAATAAAAGGACCCCCTTAAGTTGGCAAGCGTGCGTTCTATACCCGGGTGTCCCGCCCATGGCTTCGAATGGTGGTATTCGAGGATCTTTAGCCTAAGCGACTCCGGAACTAGGAGACGCCAATCACTCCCTTCGAGATAAACAGCCCAGTACCACAATCCTTCTGCATCGGCCCTGACACTACCGCCCTTCCTTGCCAGCTTCTGGCACCAGTCATCTTGCTCTTGGGCCCTCCGGATGTGGCTCCGGGTGAGGGGGTACCGGGTCCGTATCTCAGCAACGGAGCGGCTTAGCGCGTCTGCATTTTTATGATTCACTCCGGGCTTGTGTTCAACGACATATTCGAATTCCTCAAGGCGCAAGGCCCATCGAGTCAGCCGAGACGAGGGGTCCCTCAGACTTAGCATCCATTTAAGAGCAGCATGGTCGGTAATTAACTTAAATTTTCGCCCAAGCAAGTAACATCGAAAGAGCTTTGTCGCCCAAACGACCGCCAACAACTCTCGTTCAGTGGCAGAGTAGTTACATTCCGGCCCCTTCAATTGCCTGCTGGCATAGCAAATGGGCCTCTCGACGCCTCCCTGCACTTGAGACAACACAGCCCCAAGAGCTACTCCGGAAGCGTCCGTAGAGAGCACGAAGGGGTCTCGGAAGTCCGGATACACTAGTAGAAGGTCGGAGGTCAAGGCCTCCTTCAGGTCCGCGAATGATTTCTCCTGCGCAGGCTCCCAGACAAAAGTAGCTCGAGTCTTTGTTAGCTCAGTAAGGGCTTTCGCCCTACTTGCGAACTCCGGGATAAAACGGCGATAGTAGCTCGCTAAACCGAGGAAGCTACGTACCTCGCGTGCATTCCGTGGTTTCGGAAAGGTTTTTACTGCTTCCACCTTTCCAGGGTCGGGTTTGACTCCACTGTCAGTCACCACATGCCCTAAGTACATGACCTCCTTGGCCGCGAATGTACACTTTCGTAGGTTGACCTTTAAATTCGCCCCGCGAAGTAAGTTAAATACTTCCTCCAGCCGGGCGATATGCTCACCGAGTGTGGCGCTGTACACCACTACGTCATCGAGATAGACAAAACAGCCGGTACCCTTTAGACGACCTAATAGCTGTTCCATCAACCTTTGGAAGGTAGCCGGAGCCCCTGCCAATCCGAATGCCATTTTCCTGTACTCGAAATGGCCTCCCTCGGTGGGGAACGCTGTCTTCTCCTGGTCTTCCGGGGCTATGGGGATTTGATGGTATCCACTGGCTAAGTCCAGTGTGCTAAAGTACCGGCAATTGCCGAGCTGTTCTAGGGTTTCCTGAATCAGGGGTAGAGGGTATGTGTCCACCCGAGTAACGGCATTAAGCCCCCGGAAATCAGTGCAAAACCGATATCGCACCTCCCCATCCGACGATTTTTTTTTTACTAGTACAACTGGAGCCTGCCAGGGGCTAGTGGAGGGCGTAATTATACCCCTTTCCAGCATAGAATTCAGCTGCTCCGCCACCACGGCTTTCTCCGCGTACGGGACCCTATACGGTCTCTTCACCACAGGTCGGGCATTACCCGTAACTATCCGATGTTGGACGGGTAGCGCGCAACCTTCCCCTCTGGGCTCTTCGAAGAGATCCTGGAAGCGAGAAAGAAGCTCCAACAAGGGCTTCTTTTCTACCACGGGGAGGTGTCGGAGCTTCTCCTGTAGGTCCGACCCTGTCTTTACGGTTTGTTTCGCTTTGGTGGGGGACTCACCTTGACCTTCTGCCAGTGACCAATTACCTTCCTCTACCCTACCAAGAAGGGAGTCACGACGTAGTACGACTGACCCTCCACTGAGATTAACCACCTGTATCCACGCGGATCCCTCCACGACCTCACTCACGCTACGCCCTGTGCGCACTCCAGATGTAAGCCCTTCTAGTGGCTCAATTAAAATATTACCCCGCCTTATGGCCGCAGGCACTCGAACAGCCACTGTCGCCTCAGAATAAGCCGGAAGGGATACCTCCTGGCACAATCTGACATAAGGAGATTTCCGTTCCCTCCGGCGTGCTTTGCGCCCGGAGCCATTACTTATTGTATGAGCGTCTCCGGAGCTACTCTTCTGGCTAACGGTACAACCCCCTGCGGATCCGGCAGTACTGACAATGTTTGACGAACTAACTCCTGAACCGGGGCAAGACCACTTCTCTTCCAAGATACGGGTCCTAGCCACGACCCCCTCGAACCACTTCCTGTCTCTTTCTTCACTTTGAGCCTCGGTTACCGTCTCTGTCGAAGTCACCCCAAGAGAAGTGGTAAGGGTCCCCAAGTCGTAATTCCTTCCACCTATACTTATTCTAGCTCCAACGCGGCCTAGCAAGTCTCGACCGAGGATTCCCCCTCCCGAGGGGAGCACCCGGGCTACGGCGACCCTGTGTCGGAAAGAAAACCCTGGGAGTTCAATGTCCACGACTTGTTCCCCTTCCAGCGGCAATAAATGGTCTGTTACACCGCGGACCTTAAAAGAAACTGGCTGAAGCCCCGCCCCCGGCGCAGGCCGATTAAGAACTGTGATGTCCGCTCCCGTATCTACCATCATCTCCAAGTCTTGCCCATTTACCTTTACTGGGATAATAAGGCGGGGCACCCCGCAAGTTTTCCGTAGGTCATTTATACGCTTGTCCCCCCGATCTATTGTGGGCCTCGGGCAGGGGGCATCCCTCGGCCGTTCGCATTTGGGTAACGCCCCTGAATTTTAGGACTTTCCCCCCTTGCCCCCCGATCTTGGTTGCCCTTGCACTCTCTGGCTATATGACCAACCCCATTACACTGGTAGCACCGCATATTCTGACGGCCTGTACCTCTAACTGGTTGCCATGCCCTTCGACAGTCACGGGCGAAGTGACCCCTGACTCCGCACCTAAAACACGCTTCCTTTCGCTCGCTCGCTGCAACGGCTACTCCCCTTTCTTCGAGTCCTAGAGGTTCATCTTCCTCACAAAATTCCACAGCTACCACTTCTTTACACGTAAAATGCTGCGACTCTCCTCGGCCAAGCTCCTCCTCGATAGCAGTGGCCCTTTCGACAGCCCCTTGCAAATTAGAAGGGAAGCTAAGACGGGTTTGCTGTCCTATCTCTCCCTTCAGCCCCGACAAATAAGCTGACAGGACAACTTTGTCCAAAAGGTTCCTTGCACCCTTGCGTTCCTCCTCGGAACCTGATGCCCCACAGGATTTTTCCCCTAGCTTACGGCAGCGGTCGGCAAACGCTCTGACCCCCTCCCCTGTTTCCTGCCTCATGTTGCTCAATTGTAGTAAAAACTGTTCGTGACGCCTAACCTCCCTAAACCTTTCCAAGAGAGCCACCTTAATAGTGTCGTAGGGCACCCCGGGCCCTTGTAAATCGGTACGACTCGCCAGAAAAGACGCGGCTGAGCCCTTGAGGCGCATCCGGACAACGAGCGCCATATCTTTATCCTCCCATTGCCCACTATCTGCTACTAATTCCAGTCCAATCAAGTAGTCAGTGACAGGGACCGAAGAATCATCGCCTGACCAAGGTGCTACCATCGCCTGTAAGGACATATCCCGCCTCGGCGCCATAGACCCCGACATTCGTGCTGACTCCCGGGACTTCGTTAGTTCTTCCTTTAATAACTTATTAGCCTTTAAAGCCTCCTCTAGTTGGCCCTTCAGGCTCGTAATTAGTTCTTCTGGATTCGCCATCTTATGTGCTTTAAAATAAGTACCCGCACGCCTATATTACAAAAACCCTTACAAAAAAAAACTAAATCACGGGCCGTATAATAATACGCGAAGATATTATCCCATATCTTACACCGTAATCGTCAACAGAGTGCCCGATGTAAACAGCGTGTCCGATTACAGCGAACACGATAAGCTAGCCCCCGCTGCCCGCTACAGCCTCGCGAGAAGATAAGAGTCGCTTTCTCAGCTCCCCCCCCGCCTCCTAGCTACTCGCTACTCTGCAAGCTGCTTCACTCGCTTCTTTAAAATTATTCGCAGTCAACCCCACACCTGACACCATTTGTAACATGTTGGAAACCAGGAGCAGGAAAAATAAATAAAATAATAAAAAAAAGGAAAGGCTAAATGAAATTAGGTTTAGCATGATGAAACTTATATTTATTAGTTAATATTAATACCCCTTAATTTTTAATAGCCCTTTCAAAAACTAGAACTGTGCCCAGGCCTAATAAGATTTGGCAAGTGGTAGCAGCTTACCAAGGGTCTTCGGCATCTTCTTCGCCCAGTCCACAGGTTACGAGATCTGCTTGCTTATCTGGTCCAGATGACACTGCCCTCCTATTGTCTAGGACCCCCCTCTCCTCCTAGGCCTGGGCAGCTAGTTCCTATATCCCCCAGCAGGGCAGTCCACTATCTATTCCTATCACTAAATATTTACACCCTACAAAGCATTCTACATACAAAGACATACAACTACAAAACATTCTACAACTACTAATAATAATAACTATGGTTACTAAAAAAAAAAAAAAAAACTTTCTTAGCGACTGTTTACATCCTAAAGGGAGTGCACATGCAAAATTTCAATTTTAGCGCGGTTCCTCCCTCCCCCATAGGGAGGAACCCCGCTTATAGGGTTGATACAATGAAACAATCCGGAAGTGCCGACTAGAAAATTTCGCGTTTCAGAACCCCTAGAGACCGAAAATAACGGTGGTTCAAATTTGTATATATATATATATATATATATATATATATATATATATATGTATATATTTATTTATATATATATATATATATATATATATATATATATTTGTCTGTTCGCTCTCTAGCTAGAAGACGAATGGTCCGATTTTGATGAAATTTGGTACAAAAATCCTTCGTCCAATTTGAAAGGTCGAATTCGTTAACCAGCAAAATCCGCCTACTGGAAGATGGCGTTTGGGGCGAAATTCGCGCAAAAAAAATCGTAACGCTTACGTTTTTGAGTTCATAAGCTTCTAAGTACTCGTTTTATATGATTCCTGGGCTAGGAAAACGAATGAAACCATTTTCAAGGCGATAGCTTTAACCGTTTTCGAGAAAATTGGAAAAATATTTTTTGAATACCGTTTTTGGTTTGGATACTTAGAATCATGGGATTCAGTTGAAACATTTTCTGCATGTTCTACTTTCATCAAAACTAATATGTTGAAATTGTGGTTACGTTTGGAGTTAAGGAAGGGTTAGAATAAAATATTTTATTAACAGACTTAAAAAGTTTTGGTAACTTTGTATATTTTCCTTAATATCTCGAAAAAGGTTGAGAATCTTGGTAAACGAAAGAATACCATTAGAAAGCTTACTAAATGCTCTACAAAAAAGGTTCTGATGAAAGTTTTGATTAGGCGATGTCAATCGGAGAAATAAGTGCTTAAAACATTAAAGTAATTGATTTTGCTTATTCGAACTGTTCTTTTTGTCTGTTTTTATTCCTTGTTATTTTTTAATTGCTTATAGTTGGATAATGTATTTTACAATAAAACAGATTAGGCAAAATAAGAAAAACAATTCATTGTTAGAAATATAGCTTGCCAAGAGAAAAAGATTCGTTGACGTCTTTTGAATATTTTCAATTGCCTTTATGCTGTTGGTTTTTTTATTTTTTTTTTTAGTTGATTTTATCTGTAGAATTATTACTATAGTAAAAGAACACAGGAATGTGTGAAAATATTTGATATTTTCCAATTCATTGAAACGTATGAAATGAAGTATCGGTAGAAGAGGATTCTAGGGTCTTGCGGACCTGACCCCAGGTATAAACCCTTTGAACAAAGGCCGAGGAAAATATTATCTGTTTCTATTCTATGCTTTTCAAATGAGAATAGGGATATGAACAGGAACCGGGGTCTCCCGTGGTCTAATGGCTAGCGCCTTGGATTCATAAGCGGGAGATGGTGGGTTCGATTCCCAACCTCCGGCAGGAATTTTATCATCCCACGGCTCGCTGGTGAAATTCCTCGCTACACCCTGGATGTCGGCGCTAATGACCTAGATGTAGATGTGCCGTAAAAAAAAAAAAAAAAAAAAAAAAAAGAAAAAAAAAAAAAAAAAAAAAAAACTGGAACCGCGCTAAGATGACGCAGTTCCTGCGAGTCGGACTTTTTTCTGTGAAGTGGTTTGGGCTGGGCGATGATGTGAGTGAAAATATATATATATATATATATATATATATATATATATATAAATATTCTAATGAAGTGGAAAATACATGGCGTTTGAGCACAGATTAGTTAAAAGACAAATAGTCTTATTCATATTTAGGTGGCCACGTTCACTAACTACCTTCATGGAACCTTGATGAAAATGCGTCGGCTGCCGAAACTCGCCTGCCCGGTGCGACCTATATATTCCTCCGAAATCTTTAATACAAGTAATCTTAATATTTAAACTGTGACATGATTTCTCAAGTGGTCTTGACTGATATGGGTTATATTAAGAAGCAAGGCCGAGAGTTGATCAGTCATCTGCCGGCAGTAGCTATGGATCCCCGGGTCTTAGCGCTATACTTCCTGTTTCTAGGATGTGCTTCCTGTGCGGATATCCTCGTCGTACATCCGCTTCCTATTTACAGCCATACTGTACAATTCAAGCCGATCTTCAAGGAGTTGGCAAGGCGTGGTCACAACATCACCATAATCACGGCCTTTCTGGAGGACCCTGCTCCGCAAGGATTCAATCAGATACACTTCAATATGACTACACAATATATCACAGGTACAAAACTTATTTTTTTTATTGTTTTATCTAGTTACATACTTTGTTTTTAGAGCATTACCCTATACCAAGGGGTGTGTGCTTACTATTTATAACTATAATTTTAACAAATTAATAACTAACGGAAATTAGAAGAAGAACCTGTTTTGGATAGGTAGAAACTTGTTTGAAAATATATCAAGATTTCACTAGTGGTCTTACGACAAGCTAGGGTCGTGTACAGGAAATAATTTCGGGGGGGGGGATGAGAGCACTTCGGAGGTATGGAATAGTACTTACAAAATAGACCTTGGAATAGTCAGCCAACTAAAACGCTATTACACGCACAAAAAAATGGATGTGGTCTTTTTGCGAAGACTACATCCAGTTACTTTTGAAGTAGCAGTAGTGATTGTATCAGTGATTCAGCGCATGCGCATAACTCCTTCGCCTTCCTATTGGAGGATTCCGATGACCAATTGTATTGGTACTTGCTGGGAGTAAAGTAACTCCGCTCTGCTTATGTTAGTGAGAAAAAATGAGTCTTTTATAATTAGTTCGCGATTTTCCTGACAAAGAAAAAGGGGTTGGTTTCTTACTCGGAAAAATTAATGGAATCCTATTAATTTTTTCAAGTTGGATAGACTAGAGTTGCTAAAATTGATATAATTCTATTAATTTTAGCGAGTTGGATTGACTAGAGTTTTGATATCTTCTTGAGCGAGCGTAGAGAGCGGAAACGCATAGCACGTAATGCTTAATAAATGCAAAATATCCAAGAGAGAGAGAGAGAGAGAGAAAAGGAATCAAATCTGCAAGTAGGTTCCTGGTGGCGGTGTAGGGTCGTGCATGTAGTCGTGGCAAGTAGGTTCCTGGTGGCGGTGCAGGTTCGTGCATGTAGTCGTGGCAAGTAGGTTCCTGGTGGCGGTGTAGGGTCCTGCATGTAGTCGTGGCAAGTAGGTTCCTGGTGGTGTTGTAGGGTCGTGCATGTAGTCGTGGCAAGTAGGTTCCTGGTGGCGGTGTAGGGTCGTGCATGTAGTCGTGGCAAGTAGGTTCCTGGTGGCGGTGTAGGGTCTTGCATGTAGTCGTGGCAAGAAGGTCCCTGGAGGCGGTGTAGGGTCCTGCATGTAGTCGTGGCAAGTAGGTTCCTGGTGGCGGTGTATGGTCCTGCATGTAGTCGTGGCAAGTAGGTTCCTGCTGGCGGTGTAGGGTCCTGCATGTAGTCGTGGCAAGTAGGTTCCTGCTGGCGGTGTAGGGTCCTGCATGTAGTCGTGGCAAGTACGTTCCTGGTGGCGGTGTAGGGTCCTGCATGTAGTCGTGGCAAGTAGGTTCCTTGTGGCGGTGTAGGGTCCTGCATGTAGTCGTGGCAAGTAGGTTCCTTGTGGCGGTGTAGGGTCCTGCATGTAGTCGTGGCAAGTAGGTTCCTGGTGGCGGTGTAGGGTCCTGCATGTAGTCGTGGCCAGTATTCAGACAAAACCAGCCGAGAACTTCATAACTGGCCCCATTGAGGCAAGATTCTCTCATTTCTTGCCAGTGCTTAAGGCTACAAGTTTTCTTTTTGTTATGTTATTGATCCTGAAGTCAATCTGGTTTTTTCCTCGGTTCAGGATGAATGGCAAGTCAGGTTGATCCAGCTCTGCTTCCTGCTTGGCTTTGGTATCGGCTTTTTCGTTTCCATGGATTCCTACATGTGTAGGCACCCATTGAGGAAGAAGGCCCACCCTGTCGAAATGAGTTCCGCTAGTCTTTATCTGCATTTTATCGTATTTACGCAGCCAACAATGCTGCTCAGCTGTGTTTTCGCTGCCCGAGATTCGACAAGGAAGACAACTCTTCCTGGGACCAGTTTGTTGACTAGGACTTGGTGAGACGCTTCGTGGAAACATGGGCATATATAGGGGGGCTGCAGCCCCCCCCCCCCGATGATTTGATCGGTAAAAATGTGTCATAAACCCTTAAAAATAAATTAAATAAGATCACTTAGTTTATAAAAAGTATTTTATTTGGGTGTAATAGCATTTTAGTTGGCTACAACTATTCTAAGTTCTAAATTGTTAGTAGGGTATTAAATACCCGGGAAATGGTCTCAGTCCCCCCCGATATTTTCCTAGGCCCACCCGAAATTATTTTCTATATAAGCCCATGCGTGGAAAGTGGGTATCTCGCCGCCATAGTTACTAATGTTACTTCCGACTGCTGTTGAGCCTTCGAACGGGTGACAGAACCATCCGGAACCGGCAGCTCTGGTCTCACCGGTGTGAACTTGGCGCCGAACTTTAAGTGATACAAATTTCAACTTATGTGCGTTTTCTACTTCGTTTGTACCTGTTAGTACGAGACTTGCTTTTGTTTGTACCTTGACCAATACAAAATTAGAACCAGTTTAAAAAAGGTCAGCGCCGGACCATAAGATATTTAAATTTGTTGTACACCATTCGATAGAGAATCGTTTGTACCTCAAAGGATACGCGAGTACGAATTTTTGATGATATCGTAACAGCCAATCGGCTTTAATAGACAATATACTAACAATAAGACAAAGAGAACATTCTACAATAATAAGGCAGAAACCGGACCACTGTTAACACGTTCGGGTCCGGGGTCATGGCGTGTGCGTCAGCAGATAACTTGGCTTACTTACTATCCCCACTAAACCGGGCCTTGTCCTATACCCTTCGTATCGTATTAGGTTTGGGAGCACATTACGTTATTCCCGGTCAGGTTTGCGGGTCTGGTATCGCATGATACTGAATCAGTGTGTACTGTTCAGTTTATTTTTAAGACGAATCTTTCTCTTTAGATACTAACAACCTTTACCTAGTTTCATTAAAATACAAATGGCTGACAAGGCCATCAGCACTCGCATAGTTATTTATACTAAACTTTCCAAATGGCAACAGACAAGATGAACTGTCGTTGCGAATCGATCATAATCTGATTGAATATCTACCTTTTGGTTGCAGAAGCCATGGATACTTTGGAACTCAGCCATTTCCTTGGGAGGATGTACGAAATGCGAGGGATGTGGACCACCTGTAAGATCGTCTCTCCGATCATGTCGAGTTATCTGAAACCTCTACTTCCTTCTAGGAGACATAAATTCGAACTAATAATCATGGAGCCTTTCTTCTGCCAGGTTTGCTATTACATTCACTCACACAATAATTGTTAAAAAAAAGTCCGACTGGCAGGAACTACGTCGTCTAAGCTAGGTTCCTCTCATATCTCTAGTGACATGTTCCTGTTATGCCGTCCTAGATTAAAGGCGTCACAAAAGGAATCCTCTGTCTTAACATTCGGTTTTGGAAATACTAAAACACTATTTCTCATTTTCCTACCTCGTCTTACAAAAATATTTATTTTACTGTTAAATGCAATTAAAGAAAACAACAACCTGTTAAAAAGTTAGGCAAACAGAAACAAATACCCGTTCAAAATAACAAAACTATTTCTAAGTTTTATGCACTTATATCCAACTGAGGTAGCCCAATAGAAAAATACATCAGCACCTTTTCTGTAGAGCACTTAATAAGCATTCGAGTAGTCGCCTTCCATTTAACACGGTGTCCCAACCGTTTTCGGGATATTGGAGAAAATATACCAAGGCCCGAAAACCATCAGGTTTCGTAGATTACGTGATGGGGCTCAACAGTAACAGGTTACCCGAATTACCGAACGTCGTAGGCGGACGGGCCCTATTGTAAGCAGGAGGGGAATTAGGCAGGGGATCCTTTGTCGCCAGGCCACTTCAACCTAGCGATGAATTGGGTTCTCTTGGTGGTTCCAAACAAGGTGGGATATACTCTGCCGGTGTGAGGATTCGCTATCAAGCTTTTGCCGATGACTTGGTCCTGTTGGCCTCCTCGGTGGCTGGCATGCGGGGTTGGAACGGCTATCGCCAAATTGACTATGGAGCTCAGCCCTGGTAAGTGCTGTTCCCTTTCGCTTGTACCGGCTGGGCTGTGCGACCGGAGTCAAGGTAATTGAAGACGCACTGTTTAGCGTTCGTTGAGCCCCGCGGAGGCCGTTGTATGAGACACGATAAAGTAGTGGATGTATAGGGTGAAACCTTAGACGGAAAGGGTACGAGGTTCACCTGAGACCTGATGGCCTGGGATAGAAGCCTGATATAATAGCGGCAAAATGGGCGCACAGTAACTATGGACGCGCAAATTGTTAATGGGAACTCCGATCTGAGCTTGCTGCTCCGGGAAAAATGTCAGGAGTATGGGAAGCTTTTGGCGGAGGGGCGAATGTTTGGCGTGCCAGTCACCGACGTGGAGGCCCTGTACGTTGATCTGGAGGGGAGTGTGGAGTGGTGCTTCTGCCAAGAGTTTAAGCCAGCTTGTTGTCCCGATGGGTGTGATGACAACCATACCCAGTCTTAGGTGTATTTAAGACAGTATGTACTAATATTGTAAGTGCACTATATCTCCTAATAAAGAAATAGTGTATATATATACCGCAGTTCCTCTGAGTAGGATGCTCTGTTTACAGGTCTTATAAAGAAACCTATATAACAAGATATTAAATCTTTAGTAGATTAATAGCTGGTTATAAAGTATCAACTTAATAAAGAAAATGCTCCCTACAATATATTACAAAAATAATTCTTATTTTTCCTTACTTTTATTAGTAGACAATGACTCGGAATTATTATTATTGTTTAGAAATCTTATCATTGCTGGCTACATCTGATGTTAAACAACTCTTATCTCTGCTTGTTACGGCTGTTATCAGGCATATTTTTTGAAGTGATGTATATTTTGACCTTTTATCACTTAATTGAAGCTTATATCGACCTTATTTCTAAAATGTAATCTTGAAATAAACACTTAAATCAGGTCCTCAAAATCCTAACTAACAAGATTTTTTATTTTCGCAAAACAAAATTCCAACTTGAAAGAATGAGAACGCCACGCCCCATGTAGCATGAGTTCATATAATTGTAGATCATAATTGGTAATAAGTTTATAATAACATCCTGCAATTAATAAATTAACCGTGAATGCTATTCTTAGCCCTTTAGAGACCGAATATGGCCCACTTCTGACTGAGCTACTATATTAGATCACGGCCTTTAAAGGGTTAAGAAGCTGGTTAAGCCTCCGCCGTAAATATGATGCTTTTTGAGAAATAGCCTTACAGTAATGTGTGTTGTTTTTAATCATTAGGCAGTTAATAATTTTATGATTCTCGTTTAGGAATTCGCACTGGGGCTGAGCCATTATTACAACGCTCCTGTAGTGGCAACACTGGCACAGCCGATGACGCCAGCAATAGCTGCAGCTATTGGCAACCCTGACTTTCCTTCATACGTTCCACATTTCCGGTAATTATCATTTCCTTATCATAAGTATTTTAATAATTGGCAGAATTTTACAGCTGCTTACCGACATGCCAAATGATTGACGGAAGAACCAACTCGCCAAATATTCGAATCTTACTTTCAAGACGTATCACGATATCCTGACCAGACTATCCTGCATAACCAGCAACTACACTGTATAAACGCTACATGTGTGCATGCGCCAAAAGTATAAACGGAAGGGGGCCGTACATAACGTGTTAGGGTGCACCTACATTGAACCCGTTCCGATCCGATCCAATAGCCACCGACTGTCGGAAGAAAAACAAATACACGCATCTCAATGGAGGTGCCTACATTGGTCCCGCCCCGATCCAATCCGGTCCAATCCGACGGCCACCGATTCTTGGTCATTCAAACTTGTTTGCTTCTAGACCGATTTCGGACCGACAAAACAAAATGACGCCAACCCACATATTGTGTTTCAAGAAGGTCTACAGGTTCTAAATCTTAACTGATGTTAATGCATTGTTTTTTATATCAAAGGAAATAACATTTAGAACAACTTTGTCAATTCACATTTTTGTTTTTTGTTTCCCTTGTTTAATAAATTTCGTGGAAAGAGGTTATAACCATCCAATGTCTATAACCTTCCAATATTTATAACCTTCTAATGTTTATAACCTTCCAATGCTTATAACCTTCTTGTTACCTTTCTTATAAATAATTTTAAAATATGATTACCAATACTTCTCTTACCTCCAACATTCAACCTAATCGAAGGTTTCTATGCTTATTATTTTTTAACTTATTCACTCATTTTCACTTCACTACGAGGTCATTACTGACGAACTGTGACTAAATCGGATCGGATCGGGTCGAGACCAATGTAGGCACTCAGGTCGGCCGTTGTCGATCAAACGAAATCGGATCGGGAGAAATACGGGTCCAATGTAGGTGCAGCCTTAGGGTGCGTTTACACTTGATATTTCTGGCAGGAAATATATGTCACGATATATGTCGCGATATAAGTGTTGGATAGATATTCTCTTGCAACTTTACATACGGACAGAAATAGCTAGACATTTATGTCATGGATATGTATAGGACGGTTCTCGCTTTTCAATAAATGTCCGGCCTGTTTACACTCAGACATATATGTCCTGTCTTGTCCATTCTGCTTGGTATAGAAGTTTCGGCAATATAGCTAGAAACCAAGATATTTCTGTCTGACATTTATTTCTCTCTTTATAATCAGCGTATTCACCTGACGGTATAGAAGTGTCGACACTTATTGCTCGGGATAGAAATATATATCTCAGACATAAATTGCTCATGGTTTACACTAGTCGCAATTTCTGTCTGATATAAATTTCCTGCAATAACTAGCAAGTGTAAACCCACCCTTAGGTCTTCATTAGGCCCCCGCCTATCACCATAATCCATTCGAGCTCATCTAGAAGAGAGCATGAATTCGCTGTTCCGTGGTGCTCGCGGAACGTGGTCCCTGTTACCAACACCACCCGTAGTATCATTTGTGAGCCCCATAGGTATAAGCGGGGGCGAGTAGAGAGGCGTGGTGGTTCGCCTGTCACAGCATAGTGCTTGTCAAGTGTCCAGAACGCGGTGGGGTTATAAACTGTGTGTGACTCATAGGACTCGACTCCAGGGCGGGAGCTGTGTGTGGTAGGTCTCTCTTTCCGAAGGCAGCGAACTATTGAAAGAAGTATGGTAAATGTGAAGAGGAAGGATCGGATCCAGAATACAATTACAAGGAAGAGAAGGGGACTTACAGACATACTTTCATGAATAACCTTTTTAAAGTGGAACTGGGCATCTGATGAGAAGACAATACGGAAGATGGTCCCATGAATTGACAAGCTGGACGCCGCACTTAATATACGTGAACACAGATAAATTTATATCCTAACTTATGAATACAAATTTATTTATATTGGTATTTACAAATAAGTGAAGTTCAAATAAATTCGTATTTTTATTGATAAATAAAAGTGTGCCCAACTCGGGAATATATTAAGTGATAATTTGTGATTTTGTTTAAGAACAATGCTGACTTCAGATATGAACTTCCTAGAGCGGGCTTACAACTCCTGGATCAGTCTGTTCGAACATCTTGGTACTCATTTCCATCATCTTCCTTATCAGGTACTAACCACTTTACAATATTCGAAACTATCAGCTGTATCTAGAGCGGGCTTACAACTCCTGGATCAGTCTGTTCGAACATCTTGGTACTCATTTCCATCATCTTCCTCAACAGGTACTAACCACTTTACAATATTCGAAACTATCAGCTGTATCTAGAGCGGGCTTACAACTCCTGGATCAGTCTGTTCGAACATCTTGGTACTCATTTTCATCATCTTCCTCAGCAGCTACTAACCACTTTACAATATTCGAAACTATCAGCTGTATCTAGAGCGGGCTTACAACTCCTGGATCAGTCTGTTCGAACATCTTGGTTCTCATTTCCATCATCTTCCTCAACAGGTACTAACCACTTTACAATATTCGAAACTATCAGCTTTATCTAGAGCGGGCTTACAACTCCTGGATCAGTCTGTTCGAACATCTTGGTACTCATTTCCATCATCTTCCTCAACAGGTACTAACCACTTTACAATATTCGAAACTATCAGCTGTATCTAGAGCGGGCTTACAACTCCTGGATCAGTCTGTTCGAACATCTTGGTACTCATTTCCATCATCTTCCTCAACAGGTATTAACCACTTTACAATATTCGAAACTATCAGCTGTATCTTGAGCGGGCTTACAACTCCTGGATCAGTCTGTTCGAACTTCTTGGTACTCATTTCCATCATCTTCCTCAACAGGTACTAACCACTTTACAATATTCGAAACTATCAGCTGTATCTAGAGCGGGCTTACAACTCCTGGATCAGACTGTTCGAACATCTTGGTACTCATTTCCATCATCTTCCTCAACAGGTACTAACCACTTTACAATATTCGAAACTATCAGCTGTATCTAGAGCGGGCTTACAACTCCTGGATCAGACTGTTCGAACATCTTGGTACTCATTTCCATCATCTTCCTCAACAGGTACTAACCACTTTACAATATTCGAAACTATCAGCTGTATCTAGAGCGGGCTTACAACTCCTGGATCAGTCTGTTCGAACATCTTGGTACTCATTTTCATCATCTTCCTCAGCAGCTACTAACCACTTTACAATATTCGAAACTATCAGCTGTATCTAGAGCGGGCTTACAACTCCTGGATCAGTCTGTTCGAACATCTTGGTTCTCATTTCCATCATCTTCCTCAACAGCTACTAACCACTTTACAATATTCGAAACTATCAGCTTTATCTAGAGCGGGCTTACAACTCCTGGATCAGTCTGTTCGAACATCTTGGTACTCATTTCCATCATCTTCCTCAACAGGTACTAACCACTTTACAATATTCGAAACTATCAGCTGTATCTAGAGCGGGCTTACAACTCCTGGATCAGTCTGTTCGAACATCTTTGTACTCATTTCCATCATCTTCCTCAACAGGTACTAACCACTTTACAATATTCGAAACTATCAGCTGTATCTTGAGCGGGCTTACAACTCCTGGATCAGTCTGTTCGAACATCTTGGTACTCATTTCCATCATCTTCCTCAACAGGTATTAACCACTTTACAATATTCGAAACTATCAGCTGTATCTAGAGCGGGCTTACAACTCCTGGCTCAGTCTGTTCGAACATCTTGGTACTCATTTCCATCATCTTCCTCAACAGGTACTAACCACTTTACAATATTCGAAACTATCAGCTGTATCTAGAGCGGGCTTACAACTCCTGGATCAGTCTGTTCGAACATCTTGGTACTCATTTCCATCATCTTCCTCAACAGGTACTAACCACTTTACAATATTCGAAACTATCAGCTGTATCTAGAGCGGGCTTACAACTCCTGGATCAGTCTGTTCGAACATCTTGGTACTCATTTCCATCATCTTCCTCAACAGGTACTAACCACTTTACAATATTCGAAACTATCAGCTGTATCTTGAGCGGGCTTACAACTCCTGGATCAGTCTGTTCGAACTTCTTGGTACTCATTTCCATCATCTTCCTCAACAGGTACTAACCACTTTACAATATTCGAAACTATCAGCTGTATCTAGAGCGGGCTTACAACTCCTGGATCAGTCTGTTCGAACATCTTGGTACTCATTTCCATCATCTTCCTCAACAGGTACTAACCACTTTACAATATTCGAAACTATCAGCTGTATCTAGAGCGGGCTTACAACTCCTGGATCAGTCTGTTCGAACATCTTGGTACTCATTTTCATCATCTTCCTCAGCAGCTACTAACCACTTTACAATATTCGAAACTATCAGCTGTATCTAGAGCGGGCTTACAACTCCTGGATCAGTCTGTTCGAACATCTTGGTTCTCATTTCCATCATCTTCCTCAACAAGTACTAACCACTTTACAATATTCGAAACTATCAGCTGTATCTAGAGCGGGCTTACAACTCCTGGATCAGTCTGTTCGAACATCTTGGTACTCATTTCCATCATCTTCCTCAACAGGTACTAACCACTTTACAATATTCGAAACTATCAGCTGTATCTTGAGCGGGCTTACAACTCCTGGATCAGTCTGTTCGAACATCTTGGTACTCATTTCCATCATCTTCCTCAACAGGTACTAACCACTTTACAATATTCGAAACTATCAGCTGTATCTAGAGCGGGCTTACAACTCCTGGATCAGTCTGTTCGAACATCTTGGTACTCATTTCCATCATCTTCCTCAACAGCTACTAACCACTTTACAATATTCGAAACTACCAGCTGTATCTAGAGCGGGCTTACAACTCCTGGATCAGTCTGTTCGAACATCTTGGTACTCATTTTCATCATCTTCCTCAACAGGTACTAACCACTTTACAATATTCGAAACTATCAGCTGTATCTAGAGCGGGCTTACAACTCCTGGATCAGTTTGTTCGAACATCTTGGTACTCATTTCCATCATCTTCCTCAACAGGTACTAACCACTTTACAATATTCGAAACTATCAGCTGTATCTAGAGCGCGTACTAACGATTTTATCTTTTACTAACGATTTTAGACTTCCAACATCCAACAAGCCCATTCACGATCCGACTTATGGTCTAACTTTGGAAGTTGAACCACAAGTCGTACTGCAAATCGGAAAATGGGAAATGGGACTGATTTTTCTGTTTAGCAGTTTCAGTTTCCTATTATCACCTGCTTTCCCTCCATCCAGGCTGTTGTAGTTGCAGTACGTTAGCGTGATGATACCTCCAGATCACAATGATTCCTACTTGTCACCTGCTTTCCCTCCATCCAGGCTGTTGTAGTTGCAGTACGTTAGCGTGATGATACCTCCAGATCACAATGATTCCTACTTGTCACCTGCTTTCCCTCCATCCAGGCTGTTGTAGTTGCAGTACGTTAGCGTGATGATACCTCCAGATCACAATGACTCCTACTTGTCGCCTGCTTTCCCTCCATCCAGGCTGTTGTAGTTGCAGTACGTTAGCGTGATGATACCTCCAGATCACAATGACTCCTACTTGTCACCTGCTTTCCCCCCATCCAGGCTGTTGTAGTTGCAGTACGTTAGCGTGATGATACCTCCAGATCACAATGACTCCTACTTGTCACCTGCTTTCCCCCCCATCCAGGCTGTTGTAGTTGCAGTACGTTAGCGTGATGATACCTCCAGATCACAATGATTCCTACTTGTCGCCTGCTTTCCCCCCATCCAGGCTGTTGTAGTTGCAGTACGTTAGCGTGATGATACCTCCAGATCACAATGATTGCTACTTGTCGCCTGCTTTCCCTCCATCCAGGCTGTTGTAGTTGCAGTACGTTAGCGTGATGATACCTCCAGATCACAATGATTCCTACTTGTCGCCTGCTTTCCCTCCATCCAGGCTGTTGTAGTTGCAGTACGTTAGCGTGATGATACCTCCAGATCACAATGATTCCTACTTGTCACCTGCTTTCCCTCCATCCAGGCTGTTGTAGTTGCAGTACGTTAGCATCCACATCATTGTGATTGGCATTTACCAGGTACAATACAGATATTTGTGAGGAAATATAGGCCGACGTTTGGCGTTTTGTCCACAGTTTTCTAAATGGGCCGAATGCTTCGCATAAGTCAATTATACACTCATGTTTGTGCACGCGTAACAAATATTTCTGTGGATATGTCAAAATGTTTATATCTTTAAATGTATTGTTACATGTATGAACATTGACTGGAAGCATTAATTCTTAAATGTCTACCTGCTGTTGTCTACAATGGATCACAGCACTGTCGCACAGAGGGCCAGTTTGCACTTTTACCGCGGATAAGTGAAATATTTTATATCAACAGAACGATATCAAACCAAATAGAATGTAAAGAGAAATATTTCTGGATTATAGTCTCTAAAGTGGGGACTTCAATATTTAGTACGTTTAACTGAGCTAATATATTAATACTCCATAACGGATTAACTCATGCTCTAAATCGCTGTAGTCAGCAATATTTTGAGTCGGTGATTAAATTGTTCTTTTCATTTATTCTTTAACCATTATCTCGGATTTTACACAAGATAAATAAAATTTTTAACTATTTTAAATTATGAAAACATGATTTTAAGTATCTACTCAATATTTTTCCTATTTAAATATTGAGTTTTAAAAATTGAAAAACATATTAATAAATTATGCATAAAATTGCATGTTTTCTTACCGCTAAAAGATGGCTTCAAAAGTCGTTTTCTAGTTATCCTGAAAGAATCGGGTGCCTAAATGCGCGTAACTGATCAGGAGTAATTTTTAAATGTTGCAGGTTCATCGGATGTGGTGGCATTTTCATTTTTATTCAACTTTTGGGTGAAATTTAAACATTTGTCATGAGATGCGCTCGCCCAGGAATTGAAAAGCTCCCTCCTGGCATCTGTTTGCCGCAAACAGGTGTAGACATCTTGTGAGAGAAATTAAAAATGTTTCCAAACGCATTAGAGGAGAGGTGGAAATGGTGTTCTCGCAACATATACAAATTTCAACTGAAAAATAGGGACCACGATTCAGTTCCCAAAATAGATTTCACGAGCTGGCCTTCCTCTAAAACAATTTGAAGATTGTGGGAACCGATCTAAATTGCTAAAGACCAGGGGATTGTACAGTACTTTTAATGAATATTAAAAGTATAATTTAATAGTATAAATACTGTTTATTGTCTGTCTAATAATGATAACGAGGCCCGGTGGCCGTGTGCGTTAAGACGTGAGCACTTAACACTCCGTGCTAAAGGGTCATCCGTCCGATTCCCACTATGGGGTGGTGGCTTTTCTTTAGAAAAGGCATCAGCCCTATCCTGGCTAGAAACGGGTGGTAACCTATAGATAACCTGTCCTAAAATTCGTAGTTAATAATAAATGGACGTTATAATTTAATAATAATAATAATAATAATGATAATATAAGGCAGGGAGCGACTGAATAGCGGAGTTGCTTGGGGCTTTACGAACCCCCCTTCCCGAGTACAGTACACCGCACATATAACACACACAGTACACTAAACACTTACACTGACATAAGGTCACCTACAGTACACACCCCAGGGTTACCTTCCCTGGGTGCTATACCTGGCAGTAGGTATAAAATGCACAACCCATTAACAATGGTGAAAAGGAAACAAAAAGCCTCGGACGAATCTGGAGTGAGGGCTGCTCTGGAGGGAATTGATTGTCAGCCCTCGACATCGGCAGGCAGTGCGAGCGGCGCCCTGATGCCTTATCGGCCCGTAAGAAAACGGCCAACGGATATATAAAGCGACACGATAAAAATACAAAGGGGAATATATCAAGGCAATAGCCTGAGTCCTTTGTGGTTTTGCTTGGCCCTGAACCCCTTGAGCCAGTTGCTGCGTGATAGTGGGTACGGTTACCAGATGCCCTATAAATGACCAAGAAACCAGGATATCTCACAGTCTGTACATGGACGATCTGAAATTGTACGCAAAGAATGCTTCCCAACTGGAGAGCATGATAAGCATTGTGCGAAATTTCAGTAACACCATTCGAATGTGCTTTGGTTTAGATAAGTGTGCTGTGCTACATGTTACAAAAGGACGCATAGTATCTACTGAAAACATAGCACCTTCGGTTGTTCTATTGGGGGAATCTGAATCGTATAAGTACCTTGGCATCCAACAGCACCTTAAGATCTGTCACAAAAATGTTAAAGAGGAGCTTAAAAATAAGTTTTTAAAACGGCTACGATTAGTATTAAAAAGTTATTTGCATGGAAAATACAAAGTAAAAGCTATCAACACCTGGGCAAAACCTTCATTAATGTAGTTTCGGTGTGATAAAGTGGTCAGATACATCACTACGGGATTTGGATCGACTCAAATGACTAAATTCCAACTGAAATGACTAAAGCACGCATGCACCATCCAACATCTTCAATGGCAAGGCTGTATTTGCCAAGGAGAAAAGGTGGCCTTGGCCTCATCAATATTGAACATTTATGTAGATCTCAAGAAAGTAATCTGAGGCATTATATGAGATCGAGTGAGAGCCACCTTTTTAAGGAAATCGTTAAATTGGACGAGAATTATACAGCCTTGAAATTAAAGATAATTAATGAACCAGATCTAAGGACAGAATCTGATCGCCTTTCTGAATGGCAAACGAAAGAATTGCACGGGCGATATTGTAATCGTTTATTCAATCCAGAGGTGCAGACGACGTTGTCGGTGGCATGGTTGACTTCTGGTCGGCTATTTTCGGAAACTGAGGGTTTCGTAATAGCCATCCAGGACCAAGTAATTGCAACACGATCCTACCAACGACACGTTTTAAAAGATATTAGTATTTCGGACAAGTGCAGATTATGTAACAAGGCGTATGAGTCGATTCAACACGTGACGGCAGGCTGCGTAATTCTTGCGGTATCTGATAACCTTCAGAGACACAACAATGTTGCCAAGATATACCATCAAGCAATAGCAGAAAGGTTCGGCATTATGGAAAGCACGGCACCGTATTATCGCTGCGTCCCACAAAGACTTCCCCCAAAGAAAATGATAGAATTAAAATCTACTGACACGAAGCTATGATTAAGGACCGAACTGTTCACCATAATAAACCAGATATTCTCATCATCGACAAGAATAATAAGACTGCTGAAACAATTGATATCTCAGTGCCGAATGATGAGAATATCCGAAAATCATATGCCGAAAAGCTGCAAAAATATCAAGACTTGGCCATTGAGTTAAAATATCTCTATAAATTAGATTCCGCTAGAGTTACTGCAGTTATTATTTCGAACAATGGTTTGATACCGAATGCTACAGTCAGTTTCACCAAATATCTGAAATTGTCAGAGGAACACTTAATATAATCCCAGCAAGCAGTTCTACTCGACACAGCTAGAATCTTAAGACAATTTCTTAATGCCCATAATTAGTAAATAAAAAAATATTTCTAAAAATAAAAATAATTCTTTTTGCTGGTTGGAACTATCCCCCAGTAAAAATATTCTCCAGTAATCTGAGAGACCCCACCCCCCTGATAATATAGATAATAAAAGTCCGTCACGCAGGAGCTGCATAACTAAGCACTTTCCTCAGAATTAGGTAGTGTCGAGTGCATTCATAAATAATTTGCTTAAAATAACCTATATAGATAAATAAAATAAAAACATAAATTGTTCTGCTCTTTTGCTTTTATGAGCAGCTGTTTCAATTATTAATTTTGTAATTGATTTCCTTCCAGATTTTTGTGTATGCGTGGTACTACACTACGTACTAAATAAGCTTCACATATTCATCTGTTGATCTATCTATGAGTTTCGCGAACCTACGTTTGGCGGGTGAATTCAATTCTAACATAGTACAAAGTAACACCCCCCTCCCCTTCCAATTGACCGATTTAGTTCATGTTTACAACACTTCTTTCTTATTAGACAGCCAGGACGCATACAACAGAAGTTTCGTAACAATACAACAGAAATTACGACCGGTATAAGGAAATTAGTAATTTCTGTCCGGAGTAAACCCCCCCCCCTTCTAGTAAATTGATTTAGTTTATTTTTACAACTATTTTTTCTCTTCGGTTGACCACAACAAATACTAAGTTTCGTAGAAATATAACAAAAATTATGGCTGGTATTGACAAATAACTACTTTGGCTCCGGAGTAACCCCCCCCCCCCCCCTCCGGATGGACCGATTTTGTTGGTTAAAAACTCGTTCAATCGTTTGATGGGGGAATACTATATACCACGTTTCGTGGCGAAAAAACAAAAACTCTGGCCTGTATCGTGTTAACGGACACTTATATAACTATATATGCATATATATATATATATATATATATATATATATATATATATATATATATAGGATTTCCAAGACAGATTCAGAATTTTCCATACCAAATTCAGAATTTTTCAAAACGATTACAGAACTTTCCATTTCAAATGTAATAAATTTTCTCAAACATACTATATTGACAATATTTTCAATTGAAAGAAGGCTTGAATGAACCTGTTGATCTTAAATAGAAATAAACTTTGTTCTTCAAAACAGTATTGTAAACAACAGTATAGCAAGAAATCAGAAATAAGATATGATGCATTTAATATTAGATTTAAGAAGTAGGATCAAATGTTAGATTCTGTTTACTTGAAAAATCACAAATTACAAATATTTCAAACAAAATACTTTACATTTTTAATTACCTACCAACCTACAAAACAAAAAAATTATCTATTATAAGAATGTTGGTCCAAAATTGCATATAAGAGAATAACAACTAAATTCTGAATTTGAAATGGAAAATTCTGAATTTGTTTTGGAAGATTCTGAATGTAGTTTGGAAAATTCCGAATGTAGTTCGGAAAATTCTGAATATAGTTTGGAAAATTCCGAATATAGTTTGGAAAATTCTGAATATAGTTCGGAAAATTCTGAATCTGTCTTGGAAATCCTATATATATATATATATATATATATATATATATATATATATATATATATATATATATATATAAATTTTAACTGGGTCATTTTCGGTGTCTACTAGGTAGGATCGATAAAGATTCGAAGAAATTTTTCAAAAATGCCGACATGAGTGCAACCTTAATAGCTACTTTCTTTCCTTCGGAGGAAAGTGCTAAAAATGACAATTATTTAATATTAAAAAAATAATAATGTGAATATATCATATAAATCACTTCTTATAAACCTTAGAAATTCTTATCGTTATCGCCCGCTAACGTCATGAATAATGATAATAATAACCACGACGAATGTTGCTTTATGTCTTTATCCTTCTCTAGGGTGATGTATTTTGGTTTCTGATAGACAGTTTTTTTTTTTAATTTTTTTATTTATATTTTTCTTTTATTTTTCTTTTTTTACGGCGTATCTACAATTTGGCCATTAGCGCCGGGCTATCTACAGGTTGCCACCCTTTTATAATGCCAACAGCACGTGGTCGCTAATAGACAGTTACCATAGATTTCATTTTTCTCAGGAGCACTAATTAAATGAATTGCGTAAAGCTAAATATAACTTGTTTAATGTAAACCTGTTTGTTCCAGAACGAGGTGATGCGGGAACTATTCGATGATTCTCCAGATATCCCATACATCGGGGATATCTTCCAGAACATTGCTCTACTTCTCACACAGACACACTTCTCAATGGACTATCCTCGGCCAGTGATGAAGAACGTCCTCGAAGTGGGAGGAATATCTTTGGGTGTCAAGAAGAATCTTCCGGAAGTATGTCTGATATTCTCGATAGCTTTAATTTTGGGTTATTTCCATCAATTATGTACTTCAAATGTTGTTTAGGCCATAAATAACTAGTAAATAAATAACTAGTAAAAATCTGTACTAATGACGTTTTGGCTGCTCTTTGGTAGCCTTCGTCAGCAATGAAAGCTAGGGGGATAGGGAAAGACCAAAGTTAGCATTTAAGCGACCATGGTGTATATATATATATATATGAACCCCTATATTTACACCATGGTCACTTTGGTCTTTCTCTATCCCCTGGCATCCATTGCTGACGAAGGCTACCAAAGAACAGCCAAAACTTCCTTAATACAAATTTTTACAAAAATCGTATTGTAGCCGAATCCCAATTATTCCTTGGCTGCTTATCACCTCGACGGCTAACTATCCTACAAACTAACGACTTATTCTATGCTTAATTACTAGAAGGGGCAATAACATTTACTACGGAGGGACTTAGCCCACTTAGGCTATAATTGTAAATCTGGGGGTAGACAAAGACATACGGGGAAGGACCTATACATGGTTGTACCTTAACCTAACTTAAAACTAATAGATACAATCCACGCAGCTCTTCACCAAGAACCTGGATCCTTCTGGTGCTGTCCTGTCATCTCTGGGGTAGAGGATGTGATGTCATGTTCCTGACGAGGGGGCTCACAACCATCATTACGAAGAGAATGCACAGATTATTCAATTACAAAAAAAAACTCGGATCTACTGGGACCGGGGCCGATTCGAGTTAACGAAAATCCGGGCAATCCAGAGAATAGCGGGAAAACGAAAAAAACTGCAACATATTAAATCACCGACATATTTTTAATCTCTAAGAAATTATATCTTCACATTTTCACCTGTACTCAATATAGCTGCAAACTAGTCTTTAGTAGAAAAGGCAGTGAGCTTCTGCTGTCTCAGTTTAGTGTATCGCTTACGAGCAGCGCGATCTCGCATCCGCTTTAACATTAGCAGTTCATTTGGCAATGTTTCGGCTTGACTCTCGAAATACACCATCAATTTCTCAATGTTTGCTACTGTTTCTGCGTGTGTCATAACCATAAATTGTCTTTAGAAATCATCTTGAAACAAAAGTCTTCAATGCGTTTTCTGTTCCGTGTTATCAATTCTTGTCATAATCACAACAATTTTTTTACGTTTCGTCTAAATCGCGGTCAACGAGCAAATGAAACAGCAAAACGATACTGTACCTCGACCGTAAAGCTAGGAAAACTCGCTAAAGCTAGGAAAACTCGCTAAAGCTAGGAAAACTCGCTAAAGCTAGGAAAACTCGCGTACAATAACCTTGGAAAACTCACGTAATTTACCTACTGAGAATAGCAATTTATTGTATGTAAAACAATTCTTCATTTACTACACTGAACAGCATAATTTCTTTTTCAAAACTGGACTGGGTTATCCGGACGACCGGGTTAACGAGGTTTTATTGTAATTAAATAGGAATATTTCATAGAGTTTAGAACGTAGTCGGTCATGAACCTAACATTAGTGGATACGATTTTTATTTCATGAAAAGATTTTTTTAAAGATTATTTCTATTTGTATTTATTTATTAATTATTATGTTTCAATGAGCAGGTTTTGGATAAGTTCCTGAACGAGTCTTCCGATGGAGTGGTATACTTTAGCTGGGGCTCGCATTATGAAGATGCAGACTCGGAACACACTTTGCCTGTTCTCATGGATATATTCTCACAGCTTAAACAGCGGGTGGTCTTGAAGTGGCACGATACCAACATCAACAACAAGCCGGACAATGTACTTGTCAGCAAATGGGTTCCTCAAACTGCATTACTCAGTATGTTATTACTTACATCATACTTTCAAAACAACGAATAGTTGGGTTTCGGTTATCAATAACAATCAGATTTTGGGGGGAAAAAACTGTAAGTTGAAGGGGAAGGATCAACAGTTTCTTGAAGTAACTAGCAGGAGTTGGTCTCCAAAATTGTTTAAAACATTAAGCTTTAATTGCGACATTTAGAACCTGTTTAGGTTCACCTTCAGGCATCTTAAATTAATTCATGTCTGTGGATAAGTCCGATTCTGTGTGAATCTGACTTGATCACTAATCCAATTACGATATTCTTATCCGGATTTAACGTTTTACCCGCAAACTTCAATATTATGGACCTTAACATGAAAGTATCAAAATTATGATAGACCTTAAAAAGACTTAATTTAAGATGACTGAAGATGAAAATCTGAATGTTGTTCATAACACAACAAATAGTTCATAAACAATTGAAATTCTGTTCATAATTTCACTTAAATGTGGTGGAAGGCCAATACTAAATCTATATATTCTATATCAGGACCTTGGAAGAATAAGGGCGAATCACGAATTCCGGATGTTTACTCTATGCAATGATGATTCATAAATCTGATTGAAAAAGTATCCAATTGAAATTCAATTTTTTAATTATAATTTTTACGAGTGATCTATGGGTAACAAAATGCTAGGAGGGACGTTGCTGACACAGGATTTGCCCTTGAAATAGGACATTGAATTTTTCATAGAAGATGGTGCTATAGCTTGAAACTGAGAGAGAACTAAAGGCGAACCAGAGAAACAAGGCGAAGCATCATGTTACCGACATCTTTCTGAATCAGAAAATACAAAAATAAATGGATTTTTCTGATTCGCCCTTACTCTTCCAAGGTCCTGATATGTTCCAATAGTCCGAGAGCCAGCAACGCACTTTTCATGAAGTGTTTTATGCACCCTGAAATTTTGCTATAATGTACCTCTTAGGTAGATGTGTTTCCTGGACATACCTTGGTGCACCAGGTACTGCGCATAGGGGAAAGGTGCAAAACAATATTGCCCGAAAATAGAGTTTTATTTAGAAGGCAACTATCTTTAATGTAAAATTAAGACAATTTTACAATGAATAATAAATATGGCAGACACTTTTAAGGGGTATAACACGTAAAAAAAAAACAAATTGTTTTTATTCTAATATAAAATGAGAGTTTTATTTTCGCTGCCATTAAAACCGGAACAGCTGTACAAGATCATGTGAGCAAGAACCAATGAGAGCACAGAAAACAACCAACACTGCACAGTCGTGCCATACACTCTTACGGTTACGCGCAGTGTATTCCAGTCTATCATAAGCAATATTTATTTTCATGTTTTCTGATAATTAAACCCCACAAAAGTGTCTGCCCTTTTGCAATTATTTTCAAATATGTTTATTGAAGACGCTGTTTAAATCGCAGCGTGAATAAAGCACTTCATTTAGTATTCAAAATAAAAACTAGGTACTTAGTTTTATTTTATTATTATCATTTTAACCCCCTTAAAAGTGCCTGCCTTATTTATTATAAATTTGAAAATTGCCTTAATTTGCCATTTATTTAATTAATAATACGAAGACAGGTATAGTTGGGATTCGGCTAGGAGAAAAACGTCAGACTTTCAAAAAGAAATCTGTATTTTGGACGTTTCGACTGCAACAATGGCAGCCTTCTTCAGCTAAAAAATATATACAACTTATAAGTAAAGAAAATGTACAAGTAGTAAGTAAAAGACAGGAAGAAATGAGCGGAGTATATATATCAATACAATAAATTTTAACCAATCTTATTTTTAAAAACAATGAAAATACGGTAGTTGGAAAGAAAACAGCATGCAGAACTTGTTAATAAAAAAAGTCCGACTCGCAGGAACTGCATCATCTTAGCGCGGTTCCGTTCTTATCCGAAGTGCGATTAGTAAAGGAATAGTAGCTGCTATCGGTAGGTTTTGATCTTTCGTTAAAAATATAAAATAAAATCTGAAAAAGAAGGAAGCTTAAAGCGGCACATATGGAAACTGGCAGTTTTCTAAGCAGATGGGACTCTCCCGTCATCGCGACGCTTACTCTAGGAAAACCCTATTACCAATATGATTCTTATTTTCTCAGCTTTAATGAAATACTCATTCCACCGTTAAATAAACTTAAAAAGCAAAAGTGAGGTAAACAGTGGCAAAAACCCGTTTAAAATAACAAAACTAACACTTTCGTAGTTTTAAGCACTTGCTTCTCCGACTGATATTGCCCCATCGAAATTTGCTTCAGAATCTTTTTTTTAGAGAATTTAGTAAGCTTTTGAATGGTTATATCGTACTTCCCACTGTTTTGAAGATATTAAGGGGGAAAAATGGTGCTAATACCTACCGATAGCTGCTATATTCCTTCACTAATCGCAATCGAGATAAGAACGGAACCGCGCTAAGATGATGCAGTTCCTGCGGGTTGGACTTTTTTTTCAGACAAATTAATGTATTATGTTTATATTATATTTGTAAGAAGAGCAAGTCACTTTAATTGCGGTGTAAAATATTGTTGGTAGCTAAATCTAAGTATTATATAAGCTCATAAGGAAAAAATGGTGCTAATGGCTCAGATTTCGATGCACCATAAAAGAAAAAAAAAATTAAGGACAATATAAGAAGATTCCGAAGTATTTCATGTCTGTTAATAAAATATTTTATTCTAATCCCAATAACGCTACACTTATACACAAATAATTTTTTTTTAGGTACCTATTTAATACGAATAAAATAAGGTTATAATGAGCGATCCGCTGTGGCATACACCAAGTACTACCACCGTGTGGAGTGCAACTAGTATAGACCGGTACGTCAGTACCACTGTGGTATGTAAAGAGCGGCTGTTCTGATACTCGCAAAAATTAGAAATCCTACATTCCTAAAGTTGTTTGGAGGCTTATCTTTATGACTCTAGAAAGGGACTTACAGATGACGAGGGTACACCGGGCGCCGCTACCTGGGGACAGGGAAAATGCCCCCCACCCTAAGCCTCCTAGCTCCTCACCTTCGAATTCCTATGATTTTGTTCAATGAATTTAAACAAAAAAATTAATAAATAGATAAAAACTTCTGAAAATAGGTAATACCAAAAACAATTCTAAAGAACGAAATCAACACCAGTACAATAATCTAGATATTCATAGGGCATCTTCGAATTCCAAGATGCCGTTGAAACAAAATATTGTTTCTATTTATACGTATCCTGTTTTATTGACTAATACATTTGACTACTATAAGCAATCACAAAAATAACGAACAGTGACAAAAACTGTAGGAAACACACAAAAAGATTCGTTCAAATGAACGAAATTACCTATGTTTTAAGCACTTATTTCTCCAAATATGACCATCCCATCGCAAATGTCTTCAAAACATTTTTTGTAGAGAATTTAGTAACCTTTCGAAGGGTAATCTTTTGCTTCCCAAGATTCCGAACCGTTTACGTGATATTAAGGAAAATATACGAAGTTCCCAAAACTTTTCATGACTAAAAATGAAATATTTTATTTTAATCCTTCCTTTACTCCAAACGTAACCAAATTTTCAACATATTAGATTTGATAAAATTCAAACATGCAGAAAATGTTTCACCTGAATCCCATGATTCTAAGTACCAAAATCAAAGACAAAAAGAACAGTTCGAATAAGCGAAATCAATTACTTTAAAGTTTTAAGCACTTATTTCTCCGATTGACATCGCCTAATCAAAACAATCATCAGAACCTTTTTTGTAGAGCACTTCGTATGCTTTCTAATGGTATTGTTCCGTTTACCAAGATTCTCAACCTTTTTCGAGATATTAAGGAAAGTATACAAAGTTACCAAAACGTTTTATGTCTGTTAATAAAATATTTTATTCTAACCCTTCCTTAACTCCAAACGTAACCAAAAGTTTAACATGTTAGTTTTGATGAAATTCAAACTTGCAGAAAATGTTTCAACTGAATCCCATGGTTCTAAGTACCCAAACCAAAAACGGTATTCAAAAACTATTTTTCCAATTTTCTCAAAAACGGTTAAAGCTATCGCCTTGAAAATGGTTTCATTCGTTTTCCTAGTCCAAGAAGCATATAAAACGAGTACTTACAAGCTTATGAACTCAAAAACGTAAGCGTTACGATTTTTTTTGCGCGAATTTCGCCCTAAACGCCATCTTCCAGTGGGCGGATTCTGCTGGTTAACGAACTTGACCTTTCAAATTGGACGACGGATTTTTGTACCAAATTTCATCAAAATCGGACCATTAGCGAAGCCAGAAATGAGCGAACAGACATATATATATATATATATATATATATATATATATATATATATATACATATATATATATAAAAGTCCGACTCGCAGGAACTGCCTCATCTTAGCGCGGTTCCGTTCTTATCCCTAGTCTAATTTCGAAAGATTAAAATAGAAGCAGTTATTATTTTGTTGAGAGGAGATCGTTGACCGTTGATGATGCAAGGTAGGGATTGTCCGGGTTCGGTCACTGCTACTTAATAATACATACCCCATATGTGTATGTATGTGGGCATATATATGTACATATGTGTGCGTGTATATGTGTATGTGTATATGCATATATATAAATATATATATATATATTATATATGTATATATATATATATATATGTTAGGTATATTTACATAGATATGTGCATATATTAGTGTTAAATATGTCCTACTTGTATTTACTGCCCTGATGAAGGCTTGAAGTTCAAGCCGAAACGTCGGCACAATAAAACCATTTTTACGATAAAATGTAGTTTTATTAAGTAGCAGTGACCGAACCCTGACAGTTATATTATGGTTCCACCAGTCTTGAAAGGTAGGATTTACAATCTTACCTGGAAGGGTCGGCAACACTAGAAACCGTCCCGCTAGTTACAAGGTCTTGGAATCTTGGAACTCTATATTTCTAACAATAAATTGTTTTTGTTATTTTACTTAACCTGTTTTATTTTCGAATACATTATCCAACTATAAGCAATTAAAAAATAACAAGGAATAAAATACAGACAAAAAGAACACTTCGAATAAGCGAAATCAATTACTTTAAAGCTTTAAGCTCATATTTCTCCGATTGACATCGCCTAATCAAAACTTTCATTAGAACCTTTTATGTAGAGCATTTAATAAGCTTTCTAATGGTATTCTTCCGTTTACCAAAATTCTCAACAGTTTTCGAGATATTAATGAAAGTTCCCAAAATTTATATTATTTCTAGCAACAGAAAATTGGCCTCATTTTTCATATCCTGTTTTACACACAAAATTTTCGCAACATAAGAAATTACAAAAATAAAAAGCAATAAAAAACGAAGGGAAAGAGACAAAAATTACAACAAGAACGACAAAAACCCGTTCATAAGAACAAAACAGACGTATTTGAAGTTTTAAGCACTTATTTCTCCGATTGACATAACCTAATCAAAAATAGTTTTAGAATCTTTTTTGTAGAGAATTTAGTAAGCGTTCAAATAGTTTGTATCCACTTACCATGATTTCCCAACCGTGTTCGAGATATTAATGAAAGTATACGAACTTCCCAAAACTTTTCATGTCTGTTCATAAAATATTTTATTCTAACCCTTCCTTAACTCCAAACGTAACAAAACTCTCAACATATTAGTTTTAATGAAAGTAGAACATGCAGATAAAGTTTCAACTGAATCCCGTAATTCTAAGTACCCAAACCAAAAACGGTATTCAAAAACTACTTTTCCAATTTTCTCGAAAACGGTTAAAGCGATCGCCTTCAAAATGGTTTCATTCGTTTTCCTAGCCCAGGAATCATATAAAACGAGTACTTACAAGCTTATGAACTCAAAAACGTAAGCGTTACGATTTTTTTTGCGCGAATTTCGCCCCAAACGCCATCTTCCAGTAGGCGGATTTTGCTGGTTAACGAACTTGACCTTTCAAATTGGACGAAGGATTTTTGTACCAAATTTCATCAAAATCGGACCATTCGTCTTCTATCTAGAGAGCGAACAGACAAATATATATATATATATATATATATATATATATATATATATATATATATATATATATATATATATATAAATATATACATATATATATATATACAAATTTGAACCACCGTTATTTTCGGTCTCTAGGGGTTCTGAAACGCGAAATTTTCTAGTCGGCACTTCCGGATTGTTTCATTGTATCAACCCTATAAGCGGGGTTCCTCCCTATGGGGGAGGGAGGAACCGCGCTAATATACAAATTTGAACCACCGTTATTTTCGGTCTCTAGGGGTTCTGAAACGCGAAATTTTCTAGTCGGCACTTCCGGATTGTTTCATTGTATCAACCCTATAAGCGGGGTTCCTCCCTATGGGGGAGGGAGGAACCGCGCTAAAAACAGTACAAAAAAAAAATGTAAACAGTAAAAACAACGCACATTTTTTATGTAGTGAAAAACAAAATCTATTTTATAAGTGAATACAATTCATAACAATTAATATATAGATACATACCACTAGAGAATGCCTAGAGGGGAGGGAGGAAGACCTCGAGGACAACTTAGGTAACCATGGTAGAAGTATGAACGACAGCAACTACAACGGTGGTCTTTATAGTTATGAAAAAGGGGTGGGGGGGGGGGCGGCAAATCGGTGCAGATGAAAGAGGTACAATTGCTGGGTTGTAAAAGCGGGTTGTAAAGGAGGATGTAAAAGGTGTTAAGAGCTTTGGGACACACAAGTAGAGAAATTGTCTGAAGCCTGGGAACAAAGATAAAAAAGGAGGTCAGGACAATTTATGGAAGACGGAGGAATAAGCAGGGGAGATGTTTTGTTTGTCGGTTTTGTAATTAATGTTATTGGGGTTTAAGTTAATGTGGACGCATTCGGAAATCTGTCGCTTTTTGGTGTTTCGTTCTGTGGAAAGTATTTTAGTGTCGTCAAAGTTGAAAGTGTGTTTTTTAGTTATGGCGTGTTTTGCGAGGGCGGATTTGTGGATTTCTTTGTTTTTTATTGTCCGTTTGTGTTGTGTTATGCGGGAGTGAATATAATTTTTGGTTTCACCTATGTATACAGCATTACAGGAGGGTGTTTGGCAGGGTATTTGGTATACAACATGGGTGGCGTAGTCATAGGGAAGGGGTTCTATAGAGGACCAATTATTTTGGATAATTTCTAACGTTTTTGTTAGAGGGACGTTGGTAAGAAGGGATGTGGCCGTACGATATAAAAAATTCTTACGATCTTATTTCAAAATTATCTAATTTCACTGTACCCCCCGGACATATCCTGATCTCATTTGATGCCACATCCCTTTTTACCAACGTCCCTCTAACAAAAACGTTAGAAATTATCCAAAATAATTAGTCCTCTATAGAACCGCACAGCCCCCTATCTTTTCAATATTTTGTTGACAGCCTCAAATTATGCGTCAACAGTGGTTTTTTCAAATACAACGGACAATTTTACCAACAAATCGAAGGGTTAGCTATGGGAAACTGCCTTGCTCCAGACTTATCCTCGATCTTTCTTACTGACTTACTCAACACTTTCGTCCCACTGTTCCCCCAGGACATATCTTTCATTTGCAAGTATGTAGATGACCTCCTGCTAATTATCAACCCCGATAGACTAACTGACATACTAGACTGCTTCAACTCCTATCATCCCAGACTACAATTTACGGTGGAGACTGAACAAGACCAACAACTCCCCTACTTGGACGTTCTACTTATCAGACAGACTGACGGCACTATCATCACAAACTGGTATACTAAACCTACCTATTCTGGACGTTTACTCAATTTCCACTCTTCCCATCCTAACCACATGAAAATCAATGTAGCACGGAACCTTCTTCGCCGCGCCCTCTCCTTATCCCATGAGTCCTTCTACAATGAAAACTTGAATAGAGCTACCGAAATATTAACACTGAATCAATTCCCCCCCCCAACCTCATAAACCGGCTTATAAAACAAATAAAATCCCAATCCTTCAATGCCACCTCCCCCAATACCTCCCCCGAATCCTCCCTCCAGATATTTCGTTCCCTGACATACACACCAGGACTGACGGAAAAACTCACAAAGACTTTAAAAAAAGCCCTCCCGTCACTAAACTTTGGGTTAAAAACCACTAACAAACTTACTACATTGTACACCAAACTCAAAGATCCCCTTCCCTATGACTACGCCACCCATGTTGTTTACCAAATACCCTGCCAAACCCCCTCCTGTAATGCTGTATACATAGGTGAAACCAAAAATTATATTCACTCCCGCATAACACAACACAAACGGACAATAAAAAACAAAGAAATCCACAAATCCGCCCTCGCAAAACACGCCATAACTAAAAAACACACTTTCAACTTTGACGACACTAAAATACTTTCCACAGAACGAAACACCAAAAAGCGACAGATTTCCGAATGCGTCCACATTAACTTAAACCCCAATAACATTAATTACAAAACCGACAAACAAAACATCTCCCCTGCTTACTCCTCCGTCTTCCATAAATTGTCCTGACCTCCTTTTTTATCTTTGTTCCCAGGCTTCAGACAATTTCTCTACTTGTGTGTCCCAAAGCTCTTAACACCTTTTACAACCTCCTTTACAACCCGCTTTTACAACCCAGCAATTGTACCTCTTTCATCTGCACCGATTTGCCGCCCCCCCACCCCTTTTTCATAACTATAAAGACCACCGTTGTAGTTGCTGTCGTTCATACTTCTACCATGGTTACCTAAGTTGTCCTCGAGGTCTTCCTCCCTCCCCCCTAGGCATTCTCTAGTGGTATGTATCTATATATTAATTGTTATAAATTGTATTCACTTATAAAATAGATTTTGTTTTTCACGACATAAAAAATGTGCGTTGTTTTTACTGTTTAAATTTTTTTTTTTTTTGTACTGTTTTTATTAACAAGTTCTACATGCTGTTTTCTTTCCAACTACCGTATTTTCATTGTTTTTAAAAATAAGATTGGTTAAAATTTATTGTATTGATATATATACTCCGATCATTTCTGCCTGTCTTTTACTTACTACTTGTACATTTTCTTTACTTATAAGTTGTATATATTTTTTAGCTGAAGAAGGCTGCCATTGTTGCAGTCGAAACGTCCAAAATACAGATTTCTTTTTGAAAGTCTGACGTTTTTCTCCTAGCCGAATCCCAACTATACCTGTCTTCGTATCTCTACAGCGGCTAACTATCTCCATCTACACTATTAATTAATAATAGTTGGCTTCTGAATAAAACTCTACTTTTAGGCAATACTGTTTTGCACCTTTCCCCTATGCGCAGTACCTAATGCACCAAGGTATGTCCAGGAAACACATATATACCTTCTTGTCTACCCAAGAGGTATATTATAGCAAAATTTCAGGGTGCATAAAACACTTCATGAAAAGTGCGTTACTGGCTTTCGGTCTACAAGCTCTAAATTTATTGTTTATGTTATATTTAATAAAAGGACTATTACTCATAAATGATAATATTTGAAAAATTACTGAAATTGTTTAGGCCATAAAAACGTGAGACTCTTCATCAGCCATTGTGGTTTGAACAGTGTTTTCGAAGCTGCTTACTACGGCATACCCGTGGTGGCCACGCCCGTGTTCGGCGATCAGCATCACAACAGCAGACTGGTGGAATACTTCGGCATGGGAGTGACTGTACAAGCTGAACAGATCGGTGATGGAGTCTCCCTCCTAGCGGCAATCAACAGGGTGCTCGACGATCCAAGGTACACACAGATCGCGGTATCTGTCCGCCTGTGGCATGTTTGAATAGGTCCATGTAAAAGGGTCTTCAGTCCAAAATCAGTAGTTTTGAGAAAACTAGATAGAGCCCTTTCTATCTTTTTTAGTTTGAGAAACTAGATGAAGTCATTTCTGCATTGAATAATAAAATTATGACTATGTTTCTATGACAAGTATATATTAGACTGAAGTCCTTTTAACATAGAAAGGTGTACTTACCTTTCATAGAAACCTTCAGAGACAACGAATCCATCACTAACTCATGTTGGGAAAAAATGGATTTTTTTGCATGGATCGATTCACTTGTGGACGAGTGATGCTTAGAGAAACAAAAATGTCCGAATCACAGGAACTGCGTCATCTTATCGCGTTTCGGCTCTTATCCTGCTGTTTTCGACGTATTTAATTGACAAATCATGTCAATTAATAATTTTTTTTTTCTCGAATACTTCCTTAACTTCAAACTCAACCAAAATTTAAACATCTTGGATTGTTTATTTATTTATATTTCAATATCTTAGATTGGATGAATGTCAAACGTCCGTAAAAAGTTTCAACTAAATCCATCTTTTCAGAATACCCAAACTGAAAATTAGTTGGGAAAAGTAGGTGTATTAAATGTTTTCGAAAACAGCAAAAAATATCACTTTAAAAATGGATTCATTCGTTTTCCTACGTTATGTATATTTCGTCTCCCCCTTCCTCCTAAACCTACTCTTACACCTGGACCTGTGGACTGGCCATTGTTTCGAGCGACAGTAGACTGTTTTATTGATCTGAAAGTAGCTCTGAAAACACAACAGGACGTGGACAGAGCTGCAGAAATTGTTACGCAGGCCATACAATTCAGCATGAAAGTTGCAGGCAAGCAACGGAAACCAATACCCTCTCCTCAACATTCAAAGTCACTCCCCAAATCCTTGAGCTCTTGTAAGCAAAACGCAGAGCACGAGCCCATTGGCAGAGATCCCGATACCCTTCCGATAAAACCTTATTCAACAACCTGACGAGACGGCTAAAAGACGAACTTAAAAAACATCGAACTGAAAATTACGATACTTACCTTTCCTCCCTCACCACCAGTGACAACTCCCTATGGGAAGCAACAAAGCATATCTTAAAATTCCAACCGACCTCATCTCCTTTACGCCAAGAGAATGGTTCCTGGGCACGAAGTGACGAGGAAAAAGCAACATTATTTGCCGACCATCTCCAATCCGTATTCACTCCAAATCCTCTCTTGATAATCCCCTTCCTCATTCGGAACCACCTAAATCCATCAGTCCTGCAGATGTCAAATATACAATTCACCATCTCCTTCGTAAGAAATCTCCAGGTCCCGATCTAATAACTGCCAATATCCTTCGACACCTACACACAAAACCCTGATGTTCCTTACCCTAATATTTAACAGCATCCTCCGTACTCGATTTCCCACATCCTGGAAACATTCCGAAGTAATCCTTATTCCAAAATCACTTAAATCTCCAACACTTACCAGTTCCTATTGTCCTATTAGCCTTCTCCCAATAATTTCAAAAGTATTCGAAAAACTCCTGTATAGAAGACTCCTACCCATAGTAAACTCAAACCATAAAATTCCTGATCACCAGTTTGGCTTCCGTACTCAGCATTCCACTACCCAACAAGTCTTCCGTGTAGTTGACACCATTTCCTCCACACTCGAGCAAAAGGGATTGTGTTCCGGTGTCTTTCTTGACGTGGCTCAGGCCTTTGATCGAGTGTGGCATCCCGGACTTTTTACAAACTCAAAACATTCCTTCCTTTCCATTTCTATCTGATCCTAAAATCATATCTTGAAAATCGTACATTCCATATTAAATACGGCTCTTCAATTTCCTCTCCTCGAACCATTAAAGCAGGTGCCCCCCAAGCTCCTCTCCTTAATTCTATATTTACTTCAGATATCCCAACAACCCCAAATATTGTCACGTGTACATTTGCCGATGACACTGCTTTCCTTATTTCCTCTCCCGACCCTAAATTGGCATCTGAAAAACTGCAAACCTACCTCAATGACGTCGAGAAATGGGCCAACAAATGGAAGATTCAAATGAACCCTGAGAAATGTACACATGTAACCTTCACCCTGCGACGAGCTGAGTGCCTTTCCGTAAAAATCCATCATATCCCAATACCCAATCCAACGAGGTTCGATATTTAGGGTTCCACCTCGACAAGCGACTTACCTGGAAAACACACATAAAACACAAGAGAGAAGAACTGAACAAACGCTTTGGTCTCCTCCGACAACTTATTGGACCTAAATCGAAACTTGACACAAAAACAAACTGACAATATACAAGACTATAATAAGACCGATATGGACATACGGGATAGAACTTTGGGGATCAGCTAAGCCATCAAATATAAACATTATCCAACGTTTTCAATCCAAAGTCCTTCGTAAAATCCTCAACGCTCCTTTCTACGTTTCAAACCTTACCATCCATCGAGACACTGAAATACCCTTTGTCCATGATTTAGCCAAATGTCGTTTCCTGACCTTTTTCTCTAAACCCCCAGCCCACCCCAATCCTCTTGGCAGATCCCTTTCTTCCAATGTTATTCCTGATAATCCTCCTCGCCACCTCCGCCGCCATTGGCCACGAGACAACTTATTGCAAGAAATAGTGTAAATATTGTAAATAGTGTACATAGTTCAACCAATTTTATTTTATGGGAGTAGCAGTAATGTCTGCCTTCTCCCCTCATCTCATCCAGTGTGTTGCCATTGTTAGATCAAATTTACTTATTGTACATATATGTACAGATTGTAAATATCAATAAAGTAGATATTGAAATTGAATATATATATATATATATATATATATATATATATCGTCAAAATCGGGCCATTTTTGAGACGGTGGGAGCGACAACAGACAAATATATATGTAGCTTATCACCATGTTATTGATGCCTTCTATTTACCTAAAGCACCATTATTTTAGATGCAAATGTTAAAAAAGTAAAATATTCATGGGTTTTCCAATACTTTTTACACTATCTGCATATATATACACACACACCCACACACAAATTTGAACTACCGTTATTTTCGTGGTCTATGGGTTTTGAAACGTGAAATTCTCTAGTCGGCATGGGCGTATATAAGGGGGGGGGGCTGAGGGGGCTCCAGCCCCCCCCCCTGAAATTTTGAGTTGATCGGTAAAAATGTGTCATAAGCCGTTAAAAATAAATTAAATAAGATCACTTAGTTCATAAAAAGTATTTTATTCTGTGTGTAATAACGTTTTAGTTGGATAAAACTATTCCAAGTTCTAAATTATTAGTATTCCATAACCCGGAAATGGTCTCAGTCCCCCCGAAATTTTCCCAGCCCTCCCGAAATTATTTTCTATATACGCCCATGCTAGTCGGCACTTCCTAATTGCATTCTGAGGTCACCTATGGAAGGAAGGAAGAAGCGCGCTAAAAACAATGTATTTAATAATTTTAAAAAATGTGGTTTTCCGTTAATCAAAAAGCCATGAATCTCGTTAATTCTGAAATTCACTAGCTACAATTATTCTGTATAGATTTAGCCATTGCTATTTTTAATTGCTTCCTCAATGTTGGATTTTGTTAGGATTAAGGAATTTATATCAGAATATACAATTACAAATTATTATCAATTATTGTAAATATAATTGTGGGAATAAAATTACAAATCCATATAATTATAGTTTCAGATCAAATGCAGAGAAAAGAGGTAGAATGCTAAGGGACCGAGCGTTGCCCATAGAGGAAGAAGCAGCCTACTGGATAGAATACGTCATCAAGCATGGTAGTGACGTACTAAGACCCCCTTCAATCAGTATGCCTTGGTATAGGCTAGCTCTCATCGATGTCTATGCTTGTATCTTTGCATTAGTTCTTCTGCCTTTATTAGGTGTAGGAATCTGCATTAATATTTGCCGGCGGAAAAGGAACTTGAGGACTGTGGATATTAATAAAAAGGAAAAATAGAGCCAATTATTTATTCAAGTAAAAATCCTTCTATAAAACTGGATATTTCAAACCTCTTGAACTACGGAGAATTTACATTTTCCGTTTTGGCGTGGTGTTTCCTTTCCTTTAGGCCTATTACGCACTGTCGACTGGTCGCCAGGGACTCGCAGATACGTTAGGGTACGTTCATGGTGAGGATTCATTCTGCGATGCTACGATAGCTACTCCCATGAGCGCTTCCCCGATGTATTCTACATCGATGGAGGGTGTTCATGCTGACTCACCATTGCATTGGTTCTTGCTGGGAGTAAAGTAACCTTCAACAGTGAATTAGCTTTTGTTTATGAAAAAGCTCTGCTTATGTTAGTGAGAAAAAATGAGCCTTTACAATTAGTTCGTGATGTTCCTGACAAAGAAAAAGGGATTGGTTTCTTACTTGGAAAAATTAATGGAATCCTATTAATTTTAGCGAGTTGGATAGACTAGAGTCGCTTAAATTAATATAATTCTATTAATTGCGAGTTGGATTGACTAGAGTTTTCTTATATCTTCTTGAGCAAGTGGAGCGTAGCGTAGCGACGATTAAGCATCATGTAATGCTTAATAAATGTAAAAGATCCAAAAAAGAGAGAGAAAAGGAATAAAATATGTGTGTTTACAAATATCATTCTTTATGTTATCCTTCATAACCTGCAAAACAGTCAACTTTAATGCTTAATAACTTTTTTCATAGTTGAGAGAATTGATTTTGATCATATTAACCTTTTTATTAATAAATATTACTTGCCATTATCTAATATGAATTATAACCGTAGATAACGAGTCAAGTAGTAAAAGATAACCAGCAAAGAACCTGTAAGCTAATCAGTAAGCTTATCAGCGAGTACGAGTAACTGTTATAAATCACTTAACTTAGTACGAGTAACTGTTATAAATCACTTAACTAAATAAATACTTCAAAAGTAACTGGATGTAGTCTTCGCAAAAAGACCCAATTTTCTTTCATCTCGACAACGAAATAACCAAAAAAGAATATTCACACAAGATGAAGTAATGAGAGAGGGTAGGTGACCTGCGCACTAGAGTCCTTTTGAAGGAACCAATCACAGTCAGGCCCACATCGCAGCTTCCCTCCTCACTGCGAGGAGAAAACAAAATATTTGTTCTTCCCCGCGGTCACTGTGCGGGTGCGAGAATAGCATCGGAAGTAAGGATCCTCACTATGAACACTCTCACCTTAATACATGTGTTTGTTTTACATCGGGGCAGCGCTCATCGGAGTAGCTATCGTAGCATCGCAGAATGAATCCTCACCTTGAACGTACCCTTAGTTTCAATGGGCGCTTAGGCCTATTACGCGCTGTCGACTGGTCGCCAGGGACTCGCAGATACGTTAGTTTCAATGGGCGCTTAGGCTTATTACGCACTGTCGACTAGTCACCGGCGACTAAAACATGGGCAACTCGGGCTGGTAGACCAAACCGAGCGACAGTATTCCAAGTACATTCGTGCAGTATGGGCTTCGAAGAATAGGCAATTGTACCGCTCATGGGCGTATATAAGGTGGGGTCTGCAGCCCCCCCCCCCCCCCAGAAATTTTGATTTGATCGGTAAAAATTGTATAAAACCCTTAAAAATAAATTAAATAAGATCATTTAGTTCAAAAAAAATATTTTATTTTGAGTGTAATAGCGTTTTAGTTGGCTAAAACTCTTCCAAGATCTAAATAGTTAGTATTCCATACACCGGAAATGGTCTTAGCCCCCCCCCCCCCGAAAATATTTACTATATACGCCCATGGTAACGCTACTAATAATAGAAAGGAAGAAAAAGAAAAGAAAAACAAAAGAGTGTTGGATACATTCTTTGTTACAAGAAAGGAGATTAAAAGGGATGTTTTAAATATATTTCAAATATTCTTCTGGTAATACTTCCCCTCCAAATAACTCACACATTTCTTCCCACTCCTCTATCTTCAATTCCCGATTAGAATATTCGACACTCAGTAAATCCCAAATAGCTTTTCGGGATTGTATTTCCAATATAAATGTATCAGTATCGACGAGCCAGAGCCATGTTTGTGAGAGAGGACCGGTCGTTATGACAGTTGCTTGGAGAGTGAAGGCTTCCCGCTTCCCTTTGAAGCAGTGCCGGCAGTCGCTTGTGAGTTGCCACTACACAACGAGTCGCCCGGGCGACTAGCGACCAAGTGCGTAAGCGCCCATTGAAACTAATGTATCTCAGAGTCGCCGAAGACTAGTCGACAGTGCGTATTAGGCCTTACGTCGCCAGTCGCCCGGGTGACTCCTGCAGTGACGATACACTAGCGACTTTCAGGTCACTACTCTCTAACTAAGAACGCTCAGGGTCGCAATTTTCCGTTACCACTTCAAGTGCCTCGCAAGATTCTGAAATTTTAGATTTATTTTGAATCTTTATTTTCATCTTTTTTCGTGCTTTTATTTTTTAATTTGTTAATAAAAGATTGATTTAATTATATCATTTAAAAAAAAAATGTTTTCAAATTATTTACAATTTATTTTTAAATTCCCTCGATATTTCAAAACAGTCATTCAGTATTTAATGTCTACTTGTGAGCATTGAACATGTAATTGTTTCGAAATAACGAGATAATTTAAAAATAAATTTGTGTTAAAAATCCCGTAAATAGTAATCTTAGATTTTCACATACTTTATCACATGTACTTAAATAAACAGAGCTTACAATGTATGAATAAGTCCTAAAAACGAAAAGGTTTTAAAATAATCAAGGTCTCACTTACCTTAGTGTTATAAATAGTTTTTCTTCTGAAGAAATACAGGGTCGCATATTTGTATCTGTGCCAGTTATATGTGATTTCAGAAGACACAATAGCTCATTAATCGAACACATTCATGCGTAATTAAAAAATGTATGAGTGTATTTTCTGGTGACTTCATAAAATATTTTAAACATTCCTTTTAATCTCCTTTCTTGTAACAAAGCATGTATCCAAAACTGTTTTGATTTTCTTTTCTTTTTCTTTCTCTCTATAATTAGTAGCGCTACTATTGCCAATTCTTCGAGGTCCATACTGCTGTCGCTCGGCTTGGTCTCCTGGCCCGAGTTGCCTATGTTTTGGTCGCCGGCAACCAGTCATCAGTGTGTAACAGGCCTTAAGAAGTTGAAGGATGAAGTGTGGAGCAAAAAGCATTCTCCCACACAAACGACAACAGGAACAAAATACGTGCTCATTTTAAGGAAAATATTTATTTGCAGTAACACCAAAAAATCATTAATTATAATTTGATGGGTATAAAAAAAAAAAAAAAAAAATACCCAAAAACAGTTTTACTGGTAGAATGAGGGAAAATTCCAACATAAGTAACTCACAATCTGGTAGGATCAATGAAATAGCGTTTGTAAGAAGTTACTAGAAATAAAGGAGGCCCCAAAGCTGCTAATAGCTATAAAACATGTTCTCATAATATTTCTGTGCCTTGGAACAAAAAGCGCTGATGTCCAAATCTCTGAAATTTGAGTGAACTGGACGAGTGACATCAAGGTGGGATAAACATAATTGTTAAAAGGGCTAATATCTTCCCATTGTTTATTTATTTATTAAATTTTAACGTCCATTTATTATTAACTACGAATTTTAGGACTGGTTATCGATAGGTTACCACCCTATAGGATAGGGGTGATGCCTTTTCTTTTTAACGCGGTTCCTCCCTCCGCCATAGGGAGGAACCCCGCTTATAGGGTTGATACAATGAAACAATCCGGAAGTGCCGACTAAAAAATTTCGCGTTTCAGAACCCCTAGAGACCGAAAATAACGGTGGTTCAAATTTGTGTATATATATATATATATATATATATATATATATATATATATATATATATATATATATATTGGTCTGTTCGCTCATTTCTGGCTTCCCTAATGGTCCGATTGTGATGAAATTTGGTACAAAAATCCGTCTTCCAATTTGAATGGTCAAGTTCGTTAACCAGCAGAATCCGCCCACTGGAAGATGGCGTTTGGGGCGAAATTCGCGCAAAAAAAATCGTAACGCTTACATTTTTGAGTTCATAAGCTTGTAAGTACTCGTTTTATAGGCTTCTTGGGCTAGGAAAACGAATGAAACCATTTTCAAGGCGATAGCTTTAACCGTTTTCGAGAAAATTGGAAAAAAAAGTTTTTGAATACCGTTTTTGGTTTGGGTACTTAGAATCATGGGATTCAGTTGAAACATTTTCTGCATGTTCTACACTTTCATTAAAACTAATATGCTGAAATTTTTGTTACGTTTGGAGTTAAGGAAGGGTTAGAATAAAATATTTTATTCACAGACATAAAAAATGTTGGTAACTTTGTATACTTTCCTTAATATTTCGAAAAAGGTTGAGAATCTTGCGAAACGTAAGATTACCATTAGAAAGCTTACTAAATGCTCTACAAAAATGGTTCTAATGAAAGTTTTGATTAGGCGATGTCAATCGGAGAAAAAAGTGCTTAAACCTTTAAAGTAATTGATTTCGCTTATTCGAACTGTTCTTTTTAGCACTTTCCTCCGAAGGAAAGTAGCTATTGAGGTTGGACTCATGACGGAAGTTTTGAAAAATTTCTTCAAATCTTTATCGATCCTACCTAGTAGACACCGAAAATGACCCCCGTTAAAATTTATATATACCTATATATATATATATATATATATATATATATATATATATATGCATATATATATATATATATATATATATATATATATATATATATGTGTCTGTTAACACGATAGCGGCCAGAGTTTTTGTTTTTTCGTCACGAAACTTGGTATATAGCATTGAATTAGCAAACGATTGAACGAGTTCGTTAACCACCAAAGTCGGTCCACCGGAAGGGGGGGTTTACCCCGAACCCAAAACACTAATTTGACTATGTCAGCCGTAATATTTGTTATATTTCAACGAAACTTGGTATTCGTAGTGGTAATATAGAGAGAAAAGTGAGATATAAAAATGAACTAAATCGGTTCATTAGAAGGGGGGGGGGGGGTTTACTCCGGACTAGACATGCGCGCCGCGCCGGCGCCGCTACGCCACGCCGGGGTTTGAGTGGCGCGCCGCTGCCGAGCCTATCCAGTCGGCGCGCCGATTTCGTTGGCCAAATTAGACAAAATGGTGTAACGGGTGGGTGAGGGTAGGAAAACTGCGAGTGCGCTGCGTGTTGACCTGCCGGCGCCATTTTCAGCTTACCTTCTGATCCCGTAAACGCTTGTGTGTTGTGATTGTTGATCAGAAAATGACAAAGCTTATATCGGAAAAGCTTAAGATAAAATAATTTAATATAAACATGCTCCTTAGCTTAACAAATAAATCCAGCTTTTGAGGGAAATAGTTCGGAAACCTCGCAATTAAAGAGAAAACCTAAAAAATAGTCCGACTCACAGGAACTGCGTCATCTTAGCGCGGTTCCGTTCATAACCCTAGTGCTATTAGTGAAGGAGTAAATACAGTTTTTGCTAGGGTTTGATGTTTCGTTAAAAATGTAAAATAAAATCTCAAACAGAAGGAAGTCACCGCAACTGGAAACTTACAGTAACCTAACCGGAACTGACTCCCTCGCCAACAAACGTTCGCCCTGCGAAAACACTATTATTGTTTAGTTTCTTATTTTCTCGCCTTCTTTTACTAATAGACTAATTTTTCTGACAATTACAATATGAAACAAGTGAGTTAAACAAACACAAAACCCCGTTCAAAAGAACAAAAGAAATTCTTTCGAAGTTTTTAACCTTTATTTCTCCGATTTACATCACCCCATCGGAAATTACTTTACAACCATTTTTATAGAGACATCAGTAAGCTTTCGAATGGTAACCTTCCCCTTGCCACAACTTTTCAACCGATTAAAAAAAATTTTTTTTTTTCGAATACTTCCTTAACCCCAAATTAAGTCCTTAACAATATATTAGTTTAGATGAAATTCAAACACATACAACACATTTCAATGGAATCCCACGATTTCATGCAACAAAACCGAAAATGAGTTACATTAATGTTTGTTCCACTTATCTCAATGACTGTTACAGATATAGTCTTAAAAATGGTTCCATTCGTTTCCGTATGTTAGGGGACGCAAGTATCTGCAAGAATTTAAACCCAAAAACGTAAGAGTTACGATTTTAGCATAAATATGTTTAAGCGGTGACTAAACTGGAAAAAAACGTTACAAAATAGTGTACGCTGGCGTTCGCGCGAACATTACTAGGTTTGTCGGGTGGACCTAAAGCATATTTATTTTCCTGAATTTAAGCAGAAGGCTCTAAACAATTTTTTTTTTCGCACGAATTTCGTATCAAACCCAATGTTCCGGAGGACGTATTATCCTGATTAACGAGCTTACGCTTCAAATTAGACGATTTTTGTACCAAAGTTCATTAAAATCGGACTTTTTCTGAGCCTGTGAAATATCGGACAAATATATATATATATATATATATATATATATGTATATATATATATATATATATATATATATATATATATATATATATATATATATATATATATATATATATGTATGTAAACATATTTAATGAGGTTGAAAAATAGCCCACGCCGCGCGCGCCGCCGCCGCCGACCATTTTTGTCCGGCGCGCCGCCGCCGGAGAATTCAGCCTCGGCGCGCATGTCTACTCCGGACCCACAATACCCATTCGCCACTACCAGCCGTGATTTATGGTATATTTCGACGAAACTCAGTATTCGTAGTGGTAATCCACAGGTAAATATGTGTTGTAAAAATAAACTAAATAGGTTCATTAGGAGGGGGGGGGGGTTTACTCCGGACCCACAATACCAATTCGCCACTACCAGCCGTGATTTTTGGTATATTTCGACGAAACTCGGTATTCGTAGTGGTAATCTACAGGTAAATATGTGTTGTAAAAATAAACTAAATCGGTTCATTAGAAGGGGGGGTTTACTCTTGACCCAAATTCTTAATATACTCATACCGGTCGTAATTTCTGCTGTATTGTAACGAAACGCGGTATACGTCGTGGGTAACTCATGAGAAAGAAGTGTTGTAAAAATGAGCTGAATCGGTCAATCGGAAAGCGGGGGTTTAATTTGTAATATATTTCAATAGAAAAGCCCGCCAAACGTAGGTTCACAAAGCCGCCGCAAGGAGCGCTTTCTACCACTAGTGACTGTATCCTGTTCCTGCGTTAGATCAAAATACGATAATATGAGGTTTTTTGTATTTATTACATAGTTTAGTAGGTACCATGTGTAAACATAACTCTGGAAGCAAATTAATAATTGATCAGTTACTCATTACAAATTTAAAAGAGAACTATTCATGTTTTTATTTTATTTATGTAGGATATTTTAAGCAAATTGTTCTGGAAAGCAGTCTACACTACCCAAATTCTGAGGAAAGTGCTTCGTTATGCAGCTCCTGCGTGACGGACTTTGTCTTTGATTTTGGTACTTAGAATTATGGGATTCAGTTGAAACATTTTCTGCATGTTTGAATTTCATCAACACTAATATGTTGAAATTTTGGTTATGTTTGGAGTAAAGAAAGGGTTAGAATAAAATATTTTATTAACAGACAAGAAAAGTTTTGGTAACTTTGTATACTTTCGTTAGTATCTCGAAAACGGTTGACAATCTTGGGAAGCAGAAGGTTACCATTCGAAAGCTTACTAAATGCTCTACAAAAAAGTCCGTCACGCAGGAGCTGCATAACTAAGCACTTTCCTCAGAATTTGGGTAGTGTAGACTGCTTTCCAGAACAATTTGCTTAAAATATCCTACATAAATAAAATAAAAACATGAATAGTTCTCTTTTAATTTTGTAATGAGTAACTGATAAATTATTAATTTGCTTCCAGAGTTATGTTTACACATGGTACCTACTACACTACGTAATAAATACAAAATCCTCATATTATCGTATTTTGATCTAACGCAGGAACCGGATACAGTCCCTCTCGCGCTCCTTGCGGCGCCTTTGTGAACCTATGTCTGGATGGCTTTTCTATTGAAGTATATTACAAAGTAAACCCCCCTTTCCGATTGACCGATTCAGCTCATTTTTACAACACTTTTTTCTCATGAGTTACGCACGACGTATACCGCGTTTCGTTACAATACAGCAGAAATTACGACTGGTATGAGTATATTAGGAATAGGGGTCCGGAGTAAACCCCCCCCCCTTTTAATGAACCGATTTAGTTTATTTTTACAACACATATTTACCTGTAGATTACCACTACGAATACCGAGTTTCGTCGAAATGTACCAAAAATCACGGTTGGTAGTGGCGAATTGGTATTGTGGGTCTGGAGTAAACCCCCCCTCCTAATGAACCGATTTAGTTTATTTTTATATCTCACTTTTCTCTCTATATTACCAGTACGAATACCAAGTTTCGTTGAAATATAACAAATATTACGGCTGAAATGGTCAAATTAGTGTTTTGGGTTCGGGGTAAACCCCCCCTTCCGGTGGACCGATTTTGGTGGTTAACGAATTCGTTCAATCGTTTGCTAATTGAATGCTATATACCAAGTTTCGTGACGAAAAAACAAAAACTCTGGCCGCTATCGTGTTAACAGACACATATATGTATATATATATATATATGCATATATATATATATATATATATATATATATATATATATATATATATATAGATATATATAAATTTTAACGGGGGTCATTTTCGGTGTCTACTAGGTAGGATCGATAAAGATTTGAAGAAATTTTTCAAAAATTCCGTCATGAGTCCAACCTCAATAGCTACTTTCCTTCGGAGGAAAGTGCTAAAAGGTTCTAAAGAAAGTTTTAATTAGGCGATGTCAATCGGAGAAATAAGTGCTTAAAACTTTAAAGTAATTGATTTCGTTTATTCGAGCGGTTCTTTTTGACTGTTTTATTCCTTGTTATTTTTAAATTGCTTATAGTCGGATAATGTATTTGACAATAAAACAGATTAAGTAAAATAAGAAGATCAATTTATTGTTAAAAATGTAGCGTTCAAAGAGAGAGATCCCATGGCTTTCCAAATGCCTCAGAGCCCGACTTATGGGATAGCTGACCCATACAGGTAAGATTGTAAATCAAGACCTTTCAAGACTGGTTTGTTTGAGATTTCATTTGGATAGGTGTTTCGCTATTGATCTAAACAAAGTAATAACTGTTTCTATTCTATGCCTTCATAAACACTAGAGATAAGAACGGAACCGCGCTAAGATGACGCAGTTCCTGCGAATCGGACTTTTTTCTAAAGAAAAGCCACCACCCCATAGTGGAAATCGAACCCACGACCCTTAAGATAAAGATATAATTTTAAATATATTAGTTAAGATAATGGAGGCAAGGTTAGCTCAGTGGTAGAGCACTCGACTAATGAACTGGAGGACCAGGTTCAAAACCCGAGCGCGCACTAAAGATTTATTCTTCTAGTGCTGTCGTTCGAGGGTTGGATTTGGGGTCCCAGATCGTCCCTAGGCCAACCCAGCCTTTAATTAATTTATCAATGGGTACCTTGGTGCTAATGACTGTAGCTGTCGAAGCAGCAAGGGAAAAATCAGGCGGCCGGAGCATAGTACTGACCACACTATCTCCCTAGTGTATGGTCAAGAATCAGATACCTCTACAGTATCTGCCCCTCAGGGCCCTTGTGGCCTTTTTTTTTTTTTTTTTTTAGTTAAGATAATAAAGTAAAATTAATTAAAAAATGGATGTTTGGTGCTTTGTTATTAGTATAGGCCGTCATCTTTTACAGCACTATATTCCTCTTTCAGTCATAGACCACATTCCCACACACTTACAATAAGTTAGTTATTTTTTAGTAGACTACAAACAATAATATAAACAATGTTTTCCTGGTCAGCTAGTATATATATATATATATTTACCTGTAAACTTTTGACACTTCAAATACTCAATAAACAGAGGAAAATTCACTTATTTATTGTATGAATTAATTAATATTTCTGTAATAGAAGTAGGAAAGAACCTATTATTATCTACAAGGTATTGCTCTCCTGAGTTAGTAAATCCTCTGCAAAATGGAAGAAGTGAATTATTTGTTTAAAAAATAAAGATTTATTACAAAACATAATTTATTTACACAAAAGAAAAACAAACTTACATATAAAAACATGTTAGGAAACAATGCCTCTTTAAATTAAATCAACTATTTTATTTACATTATTATACATGATGCTAAATATACACAATCAATTATTTACAAAAATGATGAACAAGTTAAAATATACTTTTGAATGACTAGGAAGAACTGCTGTGCCCCTGAAAGGAATATAAAATAAAAATATTAGAATTGTACTTGAAATAGCAGATAACAATAAAAATATTTCCCAAGTAAAATATTTACTATTTATAGTAAAATATTTTAAGCCCAACGGCTTCAAGAAGATGATCTTTATCCATATCCATGGGCGTATATAGTAAATAATTTCAGGAGGGGATGGGAAAATTTCGAGGGGGGGCTGCGACGATTTCCGGGGTATCAAATACTAAAAATTTAGAACTTGGAAAAGTTTTAGGCAACTAAAACGCTATTACACTTAAAATAAAATATTTTTTATGAACTAAGTGAGCTTATTTAATTTATTTTTAAGGGTTTTACGACAAATTTTTACCATCAAATCAAAATTTTGGGGGGGGGCTGCAGCCCCCTCAGCCCCCCCTTATATACGCCCATGTCCATATCAAAACTAGTTTTTAAAAATGTCAAAATATCATTAAATGTATTATCTTGATAAAAGGTAGAGTGAGATTGTAGTTAAAGCCATTCATTACTTGAATATGTTTACCAATATTCAACTCTCACCGTAAGGAATTACATTTTCTCATTATTGATGTGGCAAGTGCTAATGACCAAAGAAATATTCCTTTCATTGAATAACACATTCAAGATTGATGAAAACAGGCCGTCATGCTCCGTGGACTTAGAGCCACTGTCCTATGGCCACATGGCTATGGCTGTTGGCGAAAAAGTAATTTAAAAAAGAAAAAAAATTAAATTATAAAAAAATAAAAGTTTTTAATCTTGCCATTGACCTGTCCAAAGCCCTGAATGAGAGAATGGGGACAGAAAATGTTTTAAAGAATGAAAAATGAAAGTGTATTAGGAGAAATGAAAAGAGACGGATGGTGGGACTGCTCCACAGCCATCTGTAGACATGGGGGTTGCTGACTCGTACAGTGGATAAATTAAACTAATTTTTTTTTTTTTTTTTTTTTTTTTTTTTTTTTTAATAAATTGGTCCAAGCCTACTATTTTAGTGAATTTTTAACATAAAGGGAAGTTCCTATTAATATAAAGATGATCACTTTTTATAAAAAAGATGATTATTGATGAATGATTATTACATTCAGTAGTCTGCAAGAGTTGAATCAATTTGAATCTGTGGTATACATCTTTAATATATATATATATATATATATATATATATATATATATATATACACACATATATATGTACATACGTTTTGTTTTAAATAGCTTTGCTGGGAATTACATGTGTTAGTGATACAGCATTTTTCACCAGCAGTCTTGCTCCTCCATTCTCCATGCACCCCTATATATATATATATATATATATATATATATATATATATATATATATATATATAAATTCTCGTGTCACAGTTTTAGTGTTTATACTCCTCCGAAACGGCTTGACAAATTTTGATGAAATTTAATATGTATATTCAATAGTTCTGAGAATAGGTCTATAACTAATTTTTATATCTCTAAGTGTTAAGGGTGGCCCACCCCAAAAAAAATATTTCTTCATTTTTTGAACAAAATATTTAATTTTGATTTTTTTATGATTTGGCATTAAAAAATACATACAACCCTAAATTTGCAAACTTCTATCACCAATCCCCATTTTATAATAACGATATTAGTACTTTAATCATAATAAATAAATTCGAATTATAAAATGTAGTTTTATTCAGCATATGATCTTTTCACAAAGAGAAATATGGCTCCAGAATTCTAACCTCTAAATGTCATCGTTCGGAGCAACGGAAATAGTTAAACATAATGCTTCAAATGGTCAACAATTTAATTCAACATTCAAAATTAAAGGCCAAGTTTATCACAAAGTAGGATCATTGCTGCCAATGCTAAACGAACCACATAAATGTTTACAAATTTGCTTTATGGGAGGTGAGGACATCGAAAACGCACTCGCCAATCGCGTGGATGCACGTTGGGGCTACATTAACATCAATTCACGGTTTGCCAGGCGCATCGTCAGTAAGCTGGACGATCTATTGAATGAGCAGAATGAATAGTTGAAATTATTTAAATCACACATGCACAAATTACAAAGTGATAATCACGCTATTAACATCAATTCTGATAAAGAACCTGAAGAGTACATTCAATGCACCTATTGTTAACGAAGTTGCTGGATAGTGGTTTGCGGTCATACACCTAAGCAAGAAATCGTGATTCAAAGAAGAAATAATAATCTTAAAACCATTGCTGATAGACACCATTCATAAGACACTATCCAATATCCGCTAATGTTCTGGAAGGGACAAGACGGATATTGCATAAATATTAAACAACAAGATCTTGTAACAGGTAAGGACTTAGTATTACACAACCAAAATATGCACTAGAAATAATGTATATGGCACAACAAAGTTTGCCGGGTCAGCTAGTGTATATATATATAAGGAATAAGAATAAATGCATTTTATTATATGTGGCTTTAAGATGCCTGGTACGAACGTGAAATATTAAAATTAATAAATAATCTTTACTTTAAAGTAAATATTATCCCTATATAATATTGAAGGTTTTCAGGAGAAACTAGTAATGAAGCAATGAGGGAGAGAGATAGTGGAAAGTATAAGTAAATATAGATAAGAACCTGTTGTGGATGATGATTCTGCTGTGGATTTGGACGGATAGATATAGCAGCTATAGAAGGCTTCCGTCCAGGTCCACGCAAAGGACGAAGGCCTCGACTTCCAATATGTCCTGGTCCAACAGGTCGAAGTCTTGGTCGTCCCGGTCCTCTTCTATTGCTCCTGTTGCTCAATGCTGAGGGAAATATAATGAGTGAATCACGAGTATATCTCTATGATACCATCTATTCTACATGAGTAGGCTTCGAGATTAAGGCATGCCCATTAGTATAATACATGACCCACGACCGATATAGATACAAGGAACGTTGTTAAGATTCTAAAACCTTCTCAAGATCTTTCACTTCCCTCGTGAGCTATTATGTTCAGAAAACGGCAATGCAAATTCTTTCATAGCACTCCGTATCTAGCCAAAACCTCTCTCAAGACATGCATCTAAGTATTTTCACCATGAGAGATTGGTGATGTAAAGCAACTCACAAAGAAAATAAAGCTTGGGAATTTAAAGATGAGTTAAACAAGAGATTTTGATATAACTTACCAATCGGAGGCATGTTAGCTACAGACATCGGACGTGTGATAGTCCCACGATGTGTATTCCTCGGTGGACGACCTCGCCTTGATCTCATCCTATCTAGTAGGCGTAACATCAAATACACAATGAGTATTCTTCAATTTTCAATAATAGCACATCTACAGATATATTTTCTCAAAACGAAATGGAAATTCTCAATTATATTTCTATTACAATCCATGTCAATTATAACCTTCAATAAACTCCTGAGGAGTTACATTAACCAAAGAGTCTAGGTTCTTTCTTCAAACCAGCCATCTCCAGCCAACAAAGACCCGTCAACTCCTTGTAACCTCCCTATTATTCCCCCCAGTTTGACTATGATTGTTTGGTGTACGGTGGACTTTCCGGCCATCTCAAGGCAAAACTCAAACGCCTCATGAACTGTTTCATTCCTTTTTATACTCGGGATCCCCAGATACTCCCACATATCACATTTCTACCAGGAGCTAAGTTGGCTATTCCCTCTTTATCGTCGAAAGTACTTCCTCGGCTCAGTTCTTTAGCAAGTAATTCAATCCCAAAGACCTTCTTATATTTTTCAACTCCTTAAATTTAAATCCTCTGTTTACTCCCGTAACACCCAATCTTGTCCTTCCGATCTTTATATTCCTTCCCACCGTACTGCATTATCCAAAAAATCATTTGTCACCTTGCTATGGAATTCGCTTCAATTTCCAATTAGATTGGCATTTGCCATGACAATCAATAAGTTATAACAATGTCTGTTTGTGGCTTAGATTTGGGCAGATTGTGTTTTTCACACGGACAATACATGGCATGTTCTCGCTTGGGTAAACCATCCAGTTTGTTTGTGCTGGCTAAAGATGGAATAACCAAAAGTATCGTACACTCCATTGCACTAGAAGATTGATATTGTTCTTTTTTTTACTTTCATAATTAGTGCTAGAGATATGATTTTAAATATATTAGTTAAGATAACAAAGTACCTATAATGAATTAAATAATGTATGTTTGGTGTTTTGGTATTTTTATAGGCTGTCATTGTTCACATCACTATATTCCTCTTTCAGTCAAGGACCACATCTCCACACACTTACAATAAATGATCTACTTTTTACTAGAAATAATTTATAAGGCCAAATAACGTTTGCCGGGTCAGCTAGATATTATTATATATTTCTTTAAACATTTCTTACAATGTGATCGAGTGGAATTAGCAATGGATTCTTGTTTTAATAATTGCTTTGGTAGTGGTCAAATAAATTTTTGAATCAAACGAGATACGTAAACAATTTTGTGTCGTTTTTAATACAGCTTTCCAAGCAGAAGTTAAATAGGCAGATTGAGTCATTTTCACTTCAAAGAGTTTTCTATTCATTGTGGCTTCTAAAATCTAACTTTTTTTCAAGATGTCATAGGAGTAGGTGGTTACATTTTCCACAGAATATTAACTTTATATACTCCAACCTTTTGAAATAACACTAGACGTAAGCATGTTATGTAAATGTGATGAGTTTATGGAGTTCCTGCAAGTTGCATATTTTCATATATACTCCAAATGTTGTGCGATGAAGTGAAGTGGTATTGATTAAATGGATTAAGAGGTATACTATGTTGTAACTTTTTTTTTTTTTTTTTTTTTTTTTTTTTTTTTTTTATGGGCTTGTTTGAAGATCTTTAAAACGAGCTTCGATTGGTCTCTTTTTAATAGTTTTTTTTTTTTGTCCTCCTTCAATACATTTCAAAATTAAAAAAATTTTTTTTTTTCTTTATTACAAGGAAGTATTGAGAAAAATTAAATCGGGGGAAAAATTAACATTTCAGTACAATAAACTTTAAAATCATTTTCTCAAAATTATATTTTTCAAATCGGGCAATACTCTGGCGTCTTCAATTGTCGCCCGACCAACTTCAAATTTTAACTGCGGCTTCCTAATGATATTTGCTAGTAGAGTAAGTAGGGCTGCTTTGATTCATTGAATTATATCAATTTTATGACCGATTTCCAATGGATTTTGTAATAGAAAATGAAAAGAAAAATTAATATTTCTTAAAAATCCTATGTACTTTACTAGATTTACCCTTCTTCTTTCGAAATAATTTTATTTTTTCGTTCTAGATTAAAAATTCTGGCCTGCAGACTATCGCCCCTGAAAAAAGAGGGTTCCGTACATCAGACACAGCACAGCCACTTTTTTTTCAAAGAATTGAGACATATTTTTTTGGATACTTTAACATCCGATATAAAACATTTCACATAAAGAATTAAAACATATTGATTTATTTGTTTATTTTTTATTTTATTTTTTTTTTTTTACAGCGCATCTACAACTTGGCCATTAGCGCCGGGCTATCTACAGGTTGCCACCCTTTTATAATGCCAACAGCACGTGATCGGTCACCCATTCAGGTACTGACCACGCCCGACGTTGCTTAACTTCGGTGATCTACGGGAACCGGTGTATTCAACGTGACTATGGCCATTGGCTGATTTATTTGTTATTCATAAATTGAAGAAAATTACTTTGATTTTGACCGCACCAGATAGTATTACCCCTTAAGGATCCTACAAAACCATGGTCATTATCAAAAATATCACAGGGACCTGAAGATTATATCTTCCCAGGCCTGTGTATGCCTCATTACCAGAGTTGGGCAATTACTCGAGTAAATGATTAAGAGTGAAGAGTGAATTACTCATGGGCCATGAGTGATCACTCTTTAATTTTTAGCCATGAGTAAGTTACTCATCACTCATTAATCATGATTAAAAATAGTTGGTTGATTTTTATATTAATTAGAGTAAGAAAAAGAAGTTTTTATTACTATAAAAAAAAATTGAGCAAACCATTTTTTTCACTTCTGGGACTTTCTATTCACACTGGGGTCATGTTGGGTATCTTTCGGTGCCATTTAATAATAACATGTGGGGCACCGTAGGCATCCAGAGGCTAACTCAATAGAGGGAGGATATGGATAGTGTTATTAGGGAGGATATTGGAGGTGGTATCAGAAAGGATATTGACAGTAATATTAGGAAGGTTATAGAAGGTGGTATTAGGAACGATATAAAAGGTGGTATTAGGAAGGATATAGAAGGTGGTATCAGAAAGGATATTGACAGTAATATTAGGAAGGGAGGATATAGGAGGTGGTATTCGCCATATTTTCGTTTCAAATATGATATATACGAACTTGTGACTAGATTTCTTATTACCTTATTATTACCTCCCTAATACCACCTCCTATATCCTCCCTAATACCACCTCCAATATCCTTCCTAATACCACCTTCTATATCCTCCCTAATACCACCTCCTATATCCTCCCTAATACCACCTCCAATATCCTTCCTAATACCACCTTCTATATCCTTCCTAATACCACCTCCTATATCCTTCCTAGTACCACCTTCTATATCCTTCCTAATACCACCTTCTATATCCTTCCTAATACCACCTGCAATATCCTTCCTAATACAACCTTCAATACCTTTCCTAATACCACTTCTAATATCCTTCCTAATAGCACCTTCTATATCCGTCCTAATACGACCTGCAATATCATTCCTAGTACCACCTTCTATATCCTTCCTAATAGCACCTGCAATATCCTTCCTAATACAACCTTCAATACCTTTCCTAATACCACTTCTAATAGCACCTTCTATATCCGTCCTAATACGACCTGCAATATCCTTCCTAGTACCAGCTTCTATATCCTTCCTAATAGCACCATCTATATCCTTCCTAGTACTACCTCCAATATCCTTCCTAGTACCACCTTCTATATCCTTCCTAATAGCACCTTCTATATCCTTCCTAACACCACCTGCAATATCCTTCCTAATAAATCCTTCAATACCTTTCCTAATACCACTTCCAATATTCCTCCTAATAGCACCTTCTATATCCTTCCTAATACGACCTGCAATATCCTTCCTAATACAAATATTTAATCGTAATTGCGGGTTAGTACGATTGAATTTTTCATTGGCAATCGTCTATGGCCTCTGTAATTAATTTTTGCTCAACTCTGGGTTGAATAGTAGAGAGGATAAACACCCTGATACAGAATATTCTAACAAAATACAGTTTTTTTAATGATTATTTAATATTTCGTTTTTTTTTTATTATTATTTAATTTTTATTCTAATATAAATTTATAGTAATTGTAAATGTCTCCATATTGCAACAAACAACAACATCAATAACTATGAAATGACAACTTTAATACGTTAAGTACCCTCTTGGGTCTTACTTTCACAGGGTGACCATGACCCATTGTGGTTGATATTGCCCTTAATACAAAACAAAAAAAAAAGAAAAGAAACACCCTGCGACAAAAAGCAAATGAACTATAATTTACTCTTGACAAATGAGTGATGAGTAATGAGTAATGATTAAGAGTAATCACTTATTTTCGAGAGTGAAGAGTAATGATTAAAAATTTGGTGTATGAGTAATGAGTGATGAGTAATGACTAAATTTTCATTTATTACTTTTACTTGAGTAATTATTCACTCGAGTAATTGCCCAACTCTGCTCATTACTAAGTAGAAAGGAAGTCTGCGCTTATCATGAAATACTGAAAAAATGAGTCATATATAAGATTAATAGCCTAATTATTGGAGTTATATGAGAACTAGATAATGTGTTACCTGGTTGGAAAGGCCTGGGAGTTTTCGGTGGAGTAGGGTTTGGTGTAGCATCATCATGGTCGGTAGTTTCGTTTGAATCTTGACTAGATTTAGAATGCTCCTGCAAATCATTAAATAAATCAAAACCATGAAAATGAAAGAATCCTCGGAGATTAATAACAACTAAGAAGGATGATTCCACACACTTATTCACGTAACCCATGTTTACTGCACTATGTCCAAGTAAGAAAATATCTATCATTCTAAAATCGATGAAAACAGTCAGCATCAACACATTCGAAACCAATTTTTTCCTCTTGGTGGTCCACAATACCTCCACTGGGATGATTGAATCTTAATTTCGACACCTGACATCCGTGTTTTGTCACTGGTTAAGCCATGTTTCAGTATAATACCCGAACAACTGAGGCAATCACTTTCAAAATAGGTTAAGTCCATTTTGTCATCAAATTTGGGGAGTAACTCCTGCCACTTTCTTCGAGAAAATTTATGTTATTAAGCAATTTATGTAGTCTTTGTCTCACATAGAAACCTGAAGTATTAGGTCATCCCATAAATAACGCTGGTATTAAATATTCTGTCTGTTTATATTCCCTCCTTTTCAAATTATTTTTGTTTACATTTTTTAACTACACTTCCATTTAAATACACTTCTATTTATCATGTTTTGGTTGGTGAAACTTATTTATCCTATGTGAAATTTCATTTGAAATGGTTCCCACAAGGCACCACTTACGCCATGTTATGCTTTGGGAATTCGATAAAGGAGAAAATGCTGCTTCAACTTATCGAAAACTTGTAGAAATATATGGAGAAAATGACATTAGTGAGCGACAAGTGCAGTGGTGGTTTGAACAATTTCGAGCGGGAAACCGCAAGCTTGAAGACAAGCCTCGTACAGGTCGACCAACAGAGCTTGACGACCAACTCCTGCAGGCTACTGTAGAAGAAAATCCTGTTGTATCAGCCCAAGAGCTATCAGAAAAACTTGGATGAACAAATTCTACAGTCCACCAACATTACTTATGGGATGACCTGATATTTAGGAAGGAAATATGTTTAAAAAAAAAATCATGCTAATAAGCATGTTTAGTTATATTAAATTTTGAGTTAGATAATAGTAAAAAGTCTGTACCTGCCAGGTGTTGTTAGGACTGTTTGGAGCTATTACACCTTGATACACCTCGACAACTCCATCTTCAGTCTTCATATGCTTGATAGTATCCTTCAAAACACAATACAATATCCTTAATAAATTATCACATTTCTTTAAATGGATTCCAAAAATTATATAAAACTAAACCATTTATTTTAAAACACATTGAAGATTTTTAATATGATTCCACGTCAGAATTAATAGAACATTAAACCTTTTATTACTAGAGGCTGATAAGAGCATTAAACAGGAAGATCTTTCTTCAAATCGCAGCCTGGTAAATTAACTTCAAAAAATAAAGATTGGAAATTGAGGTGACTGACCTCCCCTCCCCTCTGAATTCTATTCTGTGTTTTATACAGTGGTTTAATAAACATTATCTCTTCAGTATATATTCTAATGATATTTTAATGATATGTTTCTAGGCGTTTTGCCTATTTCACCAATTCCTAAAACTCAGTAAAAGGCCATTTTATTATTAATCATGAAAAATAACAATATTAGCTAGTAATAAATATATTAATTAATATGGAATCTGAGGTGACATTTGTCAAATTTAACTACAGTAGACTCTCCCTTATCCCCTGCTCTCTCTAATGTGGCGGTCATGGAGAGGAATGAGTGAGGGATCTTGGAACTCGCCCTAGACCATGATGACCATCGCATGATTTTAGCCAGTCTAGTTCAAACATTCACCTCAAGTGGGGTGCAAGTTTCAAAAGTAATTTTAATAATAAGTACCCAAATAGTACCATTTTAAATATGCAATAATAAAAATGGAGCATATTATTATATCCTCAAATAATAAGGTTTTTCATACATTATTGGCCGCTTCTAACTGAATTCTCTAATCTGGTGTTTAATCCGACTGTGCCCCAGTCCCGACGAGGCCAGATTAGGGAGAGTCTACTGTAATAAGTAATAAATTAATAAGTTTAAAAATAGTATTAGAGAATAAACATACTTTATAATTGCCAAGTGCATGCTTCCTCTTTCTTTCTCTTTCTCTATAAACATCTTGTCTTGATTCTTCGAGGAGCTTTCTCTCTGCTTGCTTCTGGCGATCTGTACAATAATATTCATAGAAGAAAATGAATGAAAATCTCAACAGAGTCCTGTGATAAAAGGGTGCCCATACTCGGAGAGGAATATCTGAAGATTTGAACTGCGTAATCCAAATCTTCAGATATGCCTCAGTGCGTGTTGGACATCCTTGAGGCAAGAGTTGAACTAACTGTACAGATCAATGAGGCAGGGACTGTGCAGGCCTGGCCTGACGTGTGTCATGAAACATTAAGTGTTGAATATTTGCGAAAAAATTGAACCCACAAACCTTGGAATTGAGCGTTCATAAAATAAATAATCAAACTAAAATAAAATGAACTCACATTTCTGTTCGATTTCAGCATCATCGAGGAGCAATGAAACCACTTCCTTAGGCTTAAGTGTGTCAGGTTTAAAGTTGCCTCCGCTTATAACGACCCTCTGGATCTAGAAATTTCCAAAACAATATGAATAAATAGAAGGGTAATTATTCAAATTTGTTGAATATAATTATAAAAATGTCTATGACTCAAGGTGATATGGTCGAAGAAGATTGAAAGAAAGACAGGACTAGTTGTTAATCATCCCATCCTCATAACTAATTCAAAATACAACACATTTTATATTTCATTATTCCATTTATTTTTTATCCAAAACAAAATTTCTATTTGCCGCATAATATTCATTTTACGGCACCAAAATTTACAAAGTGCAATGAAACGTTTTATATTTTTGTATTTATAAGAAAATCTGTGTAGAGAGCACGTGTGTACTTATATGTATACAGGGTGCTTCAGGCCAAACTCTAGGAGGTGATTCTAGACATAATTTCAACAAAAAAAAAGTTCATTTAAAGTATGGTCCAATTCTGAAGCAAAAAGGAGTTGTGTCCAATTTCCTGTTTTTTTAATAAGAAATAAGAAAGGATTGCTCAAAAACCGTTCAAAATAATTCAATTCTAATTATGACATCATAAAATAGACAAAATTTACTTTAAGAAAAGATTGATTTAATTCACTAAAACCTATTGATAGAAGATACTTTCCTAGTGTCCAATCAATAGGTTGGACACTCGGAAAACACGCTTCTGTTTTTCTCGATGAATCAAAAGTTACTCGTAAATGTTTTCCTCAGCCCCCTAACGGACTACAGATTCACTAGATTTTAATTATTTCACTACTTTTACAGATTTAAACTTCTACATTAAGTAGGCATTAAATCTGTACAAATTAAGTGGAAGTTTATTGAGGGATAGCTTGAACGATTGACTATCTTTTTTCAAAACATATAAAATGTTACCAACTATCTATAAAATGGAGATTTTTTTTTTTAAATACCTTGTGTGAAGTAATTTTGGATCACACATTTTTTACTGGCCAAACTTTGGTAATCAATTGTCCAGTCTGGAAGCAATAAAAATTAACTGAAAGAAATTGTTTGAATTTTCCAACAATTTCTTTCAGTTTGAACTGTTCAAATAAAAAACTTTTAAGTTTTTCATTTGAGAGATATGTTACATTTTGTGTTTTCCAAATTTATTTATCTTTTGCGTGATGTAGTTGGCACTCTTTAGAGGACACTAAAAAATTTCCTAAGATAAATAAAAATTTGAAATTTGCCAAAATTGCAATTGGACTTTTGTCAACATGGACCGTGGATCCATCCACTGTCTAACAACACTGCTGCTGTGTGCCCAACAGCAATCCAGAATCTGGAACCATGAATCTATCCTTTGTGCAAGCGGAACGTCTTCCAATGCAATAGGTCGATCGTGTTGAAGGTTTTTTTTTTTTCTAATATTTGCAATTAAATACATTTTAAATTATATCAGCAAATTTTTTAGTGTTCTCTATTGAGTGCAAACTATATCACGCAAAAGATAAATCAATGAAAATTTGGAAAACACACTATATATATATATATATATATAGGGAGGGAGAAATATATAGGGAGGGAGAAAAAATGCTAATAAAAGAAAGTCCTTAAAAGAAGAAATTTGTTATTAATGTTAATAAAAGAAAGAAATTTGTTTATAAAAATAAATGGAGTCTAAAATTGAAAAGGAGTTAAAAGATGCCTTAAATAGGATTCTATTGTAATTAATAAGATAAGTATTTTGAGTTTGTTGTCTTTCAGAAAAAGTAAATTATCCTCTCATCCTTTAAGTATATGTAAATATAAACCTCGCTTTTCTCTTGAGCTCTCTGGAGTATCCGTTCTTCGATAGTTCCCTTGCAGATGAGTCTATATACTGTAACTTGCTTTGTCTGTCCTAGTCTATGGGCTCGGTCCATTGCTTGCTGGTCGACAGTCGGATTCCAATCGCTGTCGTAGAATATCACCTGTAACATAAATACATATTCATATCCTCAGAAATTCTTTTAAGCTACACATTTTGTTCTTGTTTAGTAGATATAATAAAATAATGACAATAAAACTAATAGAAAAAAGATCATGTTTTTTATCTTCTAAATAATACTTTCCCCTTGAACTGTTAGCTTAAAATTATTTATAACCTTAAATGGGTTACCGGATTGCCATGATATCTATAAATTTACAATTTTACATATATTTAAAACAATAATTAAAACTGTACAAAATGTACATCATACGTTAAAGAGGTCAGTTACATTAATTTTAAAAGTGAAAAAACAATGATACTAAAATTTTTAGAATTACTATAAAATTAGCAGCCTCAAAAATATTTAACAATGATAGCAGAATTAAAAATTTCTAAAAATATTACTAACTAAATATATATTATCAATGTACATAAATTAGTAAATTAAAGTGTGCACAATCTCAATATTTAAGTCCATGAGAAAAACTGAATATTATTAAATAAAAATAAAAATATATGTAAAAAAAAAAAAAAAAAATCAGTCCCGTAACAGGCCACAAAGGGCCCTAAGGGGCAGATACTATAGAGGTATCTGATTCATGACCATACGGCACACTAGGGAGATAGTACGGTCAGTACTATGCTCCAACCGCCGGATTTTCCCCTTGCTGCTTCGACTGCTAGGGTCATTAGCACCAAGGTACTCATTAATAATTTAATTAAAGGCTGGGTTGGCCTAGGGGCGGTCAGGGAGGCCGAATTCAACCCATGAACGAAGACACTAGAAGAAAAAATCTTTAGTGCTTGCTCGGGATTTGAACTCAGGCCTCCAGCTTATTAGTCCAGGGCTCTACCAATGAGCTAACTTCGCCCCTAAAAATATATGTAAATAATGGATAATTGATGTGTAAATGCTGCAACAAAGGAAGGGGATGGAGGAGGCAGATATAAGTGTTAAGAGAGTTCTGAAGATGGAGGATTAGCTGAAATTCCTCAGCAGTGTGACATGAAATATTGTTTGTGAAAGAATTGGCTTTTATATAAGTATCATTGAGATAGATTATATCGAGCTATATTTAAATGAATTTTGAATGAAGTCACGTGAAAACTCACCGTATCAGCAGCTGTTAAATTTATTCCAAGTCCTCCAGCTCTTGTACTCAGTAAAAACACAAATATATCTTCCCTGCAAGCAACAGTAATTAATTATAATAAAATCACTGAATTATTGAATCCAAGTAGAAATTTTATTTTAAAATACCTTGTTTGAAAATCGGCAACCATGTCCCTTCGATCAGATATTTTTGATGAGCCATCAAGCCTCATGTAAGTATGCTTTCTGTACCACATATATTCCTGAAAAATAAAAGAAATAGAACGATAAGGAAATACATCGGCTCTACAAAATATAAATAGTGGTCTATTCCAAAGACACCATACACATATTCCTATGTATTTCAACACCCGTTGAGTCCGAATCCGGAGTCCTTCTGGCCCCAGCACGCCAGATTCAAGGGCTTTTGAAGGACAAATTTCGAATGAAGTCGTTTAAGAAGAAATAACTAGAGCTTCCATGGTTTTGAGTCGCTGAATTTGAATCCGAGGTCTGTTTCACTCCATCAGCGCAAAATCAAGGTCAAGCACGCTGTGTACCTAGCAACCCAATGTAATTGGGCAGTCCATTTTATTTGTTTGTAAAAAATGTTTTCTCCCCCTTTTTTTTTTTATATTTAAGATAGAGCTAGTCTAAAACTATATTAAGAGATTAGCGCAAGTAGATTTTCTAAAGAAATATACTTACTTCAAGAAGATCGATCATCCTAGTCATTTGAGAATAGATAAGTGCTCTATGTCCTTGCTCCTTCAAGCGGCTGAGAAGACCATCAAGAACGTAAAGCTTCCCAGCATCAGTCACGAGAGTTTGTTTGTCTGCATATCAGGGAATAACAAGAAATAAAAATTAACCTTGTCTTATTATGACAAAAATACATATAAAATAATTATAATAAATGAGGAAGAAGTCAATTAGAGAAATTTGAAAGCGTAGAAAGTAGAGCTGTAATGTTTATACTACGCCCTAGTTTCCCTTGTTGAAACATTATCAAGGGTTCCATCCCTTGCCGTCTACATGCCCCAGCACTATAAGTAGACCAAGAACAAAAGAACCAGGAGGGGTGGGGCCGAAGGAGAGGTAGGCCTTCCCCCCTACTCGCAAACAGCCCTTGACAATGCCGTCGTGTCTTTTTGATTCCTTAAACACTTGGCTACATTAAAAATTCTTTATTTTATATCTTGAGTTTGGAAAATGATATCAATATGTTCTTTTCACCAATTCATTTGTTTGAGGGAGTAAATTAAAAGAAAAATATAATCATTAAACAATAATATATATTTTTGTATTGATGTTTTCCTATTTGAATCCCAATTATTCCCTGACTGCTGAATTCAATTTTGTAATTTACTTTTTATGAATTGGACCCAGTTATTCTGATTAATGTTCAGAACTAACAGTTTTAATGTTTTAACTGATTTTTTAATAATAATTGTTTTAAATTTATGTAAAATTGTAAATGTATTGATGTTAATGTAATCCGTGTAAGAGTACAAATAATTTTATTCTAAAAGTTAAAGCTTTTTTTTTTTAAATGAAATTATTTTTTTCTTTTTAATGGGCATGAAATTTGGCTTTCACAAAAGTAGTAGACACCCTGTTATCTCCACATCCATCAATACAGCACAATTCACAAAGAGGCAATTGTAGCCTCTCCCTCGCACACAACAATAACGAACCAACATTGTGAGGATAAAGATTTTTTTATTTATTTATGAGCGTAGTAAATGCCAGATATTACGTACTTTGAGAGATATAAATCTTACAGACCTGGAATAGTTATATTAGACCACCCAGTAGATGGAGCTAAGGAGAGGAGTCCAGTAGGTGGGAAATAGGTGAAGCTAGACGTAGAAGTAGATTCTCTCTCTCCTTCCCAGAGCACATTCCAGAGTCTTGTCGAACCATCATCGCCCCAAAGCCTCGATGATATCCAAGCCCAGCGTCTGTTCGAACTGTAGAGTTTTCGATTTCTCTTTATCTCCACCTTTCAAATCACAACATTCATTAGTACTACATGTATAAAATATTTTCTTTTGTAATTACTCTGTATTAGTATTAACTCTATTTTATTAGTATTAAAGCTGTTCTCATTGCTTTACAGCCCCGAACGGCTTGAATTTCAAGCCGAAATGTCAGCAAATAATAAAACTCATTTTCCTTAAAAAACACAAAACAGTTTTATAAAGATACCACGCCGAACACAGCTACGCGGCATGCCGCACTCTATGTAACTTGAAAATTAAAATATATTTGAGGACTGAAAAAGCTGTTACCAACTTCCAACATCATAAACATATGTTTTACTAGATTCAGAAATATTCTACAAGGTGTCCCACATTGAGATGTCATAACTTTAGGGGTTTATTCTACACCTCATTTGTAGTTCAGGGGCGTAGTAATGAGCTTTCTATCTAAATATGTAGCAGAGCTACTCAAACTTTTAGCATAAATATGCTTTAGCGATGACTAAACTGATAAAAAGCTTTACAAAAAAAGAGTCTGCTGGTATTCGCGCAAATGCAGTGGCCATGTACGAACATAGCCGCCACGCATACGCCTATGTGATTACATAGGTTTGTCAGGTGGACCTAAAGCATATTTATGTTCCTGAATTTGAGCAGCAGGCTCTAAATGAAATTAATTTTTTTTTAGATGACTTCTATTAAAAGATTGCCATTTAGGGGAAAACAACACACTTTTGTCTATTTTCAAAACTATTGTGTTTTTTTTTTTTTTTTTATTAAAAACTGTGTTTTCAGGATTTTAGATTAACGTATCATAAATAACGACCAAATTTTTAGAATCTACATTAAATTTCCAATAAGAAACACCTATTATTGTGTATATTGATTCTTACTTTAACTGTAGGAGTATATAGGAAGGTAGGTAAGTACGTCGGCTGACAGTGAAGAATGGTGGTCTTTCTTGGCGTGTGTCGGAAAAGAGGGAGGAGTCCAGAACCACCATCATCTCGGCTGGCTTCACTCTGAAACACACATGAAATTTCACAAACGTACACTCATGAAATATTTGTTTCTTTGCATCTATGCTGCATGTTTGCAACATTGTCCTAAACACAAAGTTCACTGTGTTCAACCTAACATTACACTGTACACGAGTTCACTAAAGTCTTAGTGGTCTTAGGCGGTGATAACCTAGAAGTTTTTTGCCCTTAAACCCCCAACTCAACCCAACCTTGACAAACCCTCTGATCTTCTGTGGTGTAACCTCAGAATTTCTCCCCAGGTCTGTTATTTCCGCAACACCAAAGTACATGCGCCTTCTTGCAAATGCAGTGCAATCAAAAATTATAAGTAAAGGTGTTTCCTTTTCTATCTTAATAAATCGTTTTATCCTATAATATTTTAAACCTAGAGATTTTATTGCAAATTGTATATTTAGATGAAATTACAATCCTTCATATATTACTTACCTGTGTTTTGGAAGATCTTAGGATGCGATGTTCTATAGATTCGGGAATAGATTCTATACGGACAGTGGTGTGTGAATACACACACTCAGTTAGAGAAGTGAATGTCAGGTCTTTTGGAAATACCTTCTCTTCGATTTCCCCTATCAGCTGTTTCTTTCCTTTCCGCCAAGCCTCTCGCCTTCTCTTTAACAAGTCATACCATCTGTAAAAAAATCAAATAGATCATGTCCCGTAGATATTATGCCAATGCCAAGATATTACAATAGAAATTGTTTTAAAAATAACTTCCATTTGTTTAAAGAAATAAAAAGAAAATTTAAAATTCGTAAAAAAAAAAGTTTTTAAGCTTGTCGTACTGAACACACTTTCCCACTACATGTAAAGGAGTACTTGTCACAAAACCAGCTCAGTGAGAGGGACAAGTAATAATGATGATCCTCCAAAGTAATCTTTTCTGCAATATTTCTATCATCCTCCAAAGGTCTCTAATATTTATATACATTTCACTAGGTCAATGAATTATGTATAAGTGGACATTATTGACAGGAACACATGAATAAAAACATAAAATAGTAAACTGAATTCAAATTAAATTTAATTATAAAATGAATAAAATATCTGAAATTTACCTGTAGTATAAACCAGCCATCATGAGTTTGTGTAGCTCACCAGGACTCAGCCCAACAAGGCGAGAGAATGAGAATCTGCTCAATTCGCTTCCTTCTCCTACAATAGTCAAACATTATACAAACTTTGCAAAGAAATTATAAAAAGTTCTTTCAACATTTCTCCAAGGGAAGTGAGAAGGGAACAACTCAGTCATCATGCTCCCTCTTCTAAACAACAAGATATTTCAAAAGTGCTTTTAACTCTCATTTTATTGTAAAATCTATGACAATGTTCTTTTTGGTTTTCATCTAACAAGGGGAGTATACGGTAGTGGGGTCACCGATCGGGCTCATCTGGTAATTCTGCATTGAAAAATAGTTGGCACATTTCCGAGCGTTTTGACTAATGCGCCTTAGGAGCTAAGAAATATATGTTAAAAATTCTTTATTTTATATTTCAAGTTTGGAAAATGATATCGACATGTTCTTTTCACCAATTCATTTGTTTTAGCGCGTCGATTACAGGAAAATACAATTGTTAAACAATAATTCATTAATTTTCAGGTAACTAGCATTATAATTTTTTTTTCTTTTTTCGATGCATCGACTGATGAGATCATTAGCACCTTTAAATTGTTTCATACCAAAAATAAAAGCAGAGTTAAAATCAGTATCCCAAGAAAGCCTAATGTGGTAAATATCATCATAAATAAAGAATAATAATTTTACCCAGTCCACAGCATACAAATTTGTAAGTGTAAAATATAGAGGTTTTTAATGTGCTAAAAACAAATCTGACAAACAAATCTGGATTTTGAAATCCAAAATTGTTTTACATATTCTACTCCAGTGTAGGAGATAATGAACAACTTTTTTAAGGTAAGTGCATGGAATATTTGGGTATAATAATGACTTCTATAGAGTGCAGCAAGTCTCCTCTACGCGGGGGAAAATTATTATTTTTTGTTTTCGATGATATTTACCACATTAGGGTTTCTTGGGATGTTCATTTTAAATGTGCTTTTATTTTTGGCATGAAAAAATGTATAATGCTAGTCAACTTGAAAACGTAATCATAATTTTAAATTTACTCGAGGAAATATAAATTATTGTTAGACGATTGTATTTTTCCTGTAATCTACTCTTTAAAAGAAATGAATTGGTGAAAGAATCATGTTTTTTTTTTTTTTTTATTTTTTTTTAACAGTGAATCAACAAATCTTGGCCATTAGCGCCAACATCCAGGGTGCAGCGAGGAATTTTCCCAACGAGCCCTGAGTCGAGAAAATTCTTGCCAGATCGAACCCACCATCTCCTGCTTATGAATCTAAGGTGTTAGCCACTAGACCATGGGAGACCCCCAAAAAAATCATGTTGATGTAGTTTTCCAAACTCTAAATATAAAATAAAGCATTTTCTACCTATTTTATTTTATTTCTCAGCTCCTAAAGCCAATTGGACAAAACACTCAGAAACGTGTCGACTATGTTTCGATACAGATTCACCAGAAAAAAAAACGAGCCTGATCAATGACTCCACCACCATATACTCCCCTTGTAAGTCGAGCCTAAGCATTCTTGTCTTTAAGATTACTTTGCCGAGGGCTAGAATTAGTTCTACAATATCAGCTCTTTGATAATTCCCTCTACGCTTTTCCCAATGTTTTTCATTAACTCCCAACAATGATAAGAGGCTACAAGTATAACATCGATATACATTCAAGGGAAGCTGGAAATAAACTCAGAAATGGTAAAGGAGATGAAGGCTCAAAAATTTACCTTTGATTTTTGATATTACTGTAAGAGGCTGAAGAGATGTTTCAGTGGTTGGTGAGCTAATCTGGAGATTTGATGGGATTAGCTACAACCGAACCTCCTCTTTACTCATGGAGTTAAGAAGAGATCCCCAAGAGTTTATAGGTCAGCATTTATCTATATCTTCAATATTTGTATGGATCCTGAGTAGTGGTCATTAAACTCAGAAGTGAAGAAGAGATACTTATGGAATGTTTAGGGTGAACAAGGAGAATTAGGACTAATAATGCTCCTCATTCGGTCGAATATTGAGGTGAGCTCTAGCGTACAAGTGAGGCGCAAAAACATGTCTCAAACTAAGAAAACCTTTGGAGCTAAGAATAAATTAAGAAAAGAGAGATAGAGTTGGGAAGATGGAGTACTTAGGCCCTACAGTTGTTTAGAAGAAAAATTAAGCTTTCCTTGTGAATAGAGAGAATGGCCTAATCCCTTTACGGCCTTTTTCTAAGAGAGCTGACGAGTGTTAAGAAATATGGTTTTTACTTAAAGATCAAAAAGTCCCATCATACTGCGTGTTCTCACACAATATATTAATGAAGAAACAATAATAGAAATAAAACGGAACACTTATATTATTTAAAAAAAAATAGATATTTGCAATTCACATATTTACACTTTGCTAGGAATATTAATAGTCATAATTGTCCTGTTCAAGCACCAGGTTAACAAAATAAATCAAATGAAACCAAATTGTTAAGGCTTGGGCATACAGGACCGAGGGTGGCAGGCAATCTACTTGTATTACACAGAATTGCATCAGGCTCGTCAAACAAAGAATTATCTGCACGGTGAGCTTGCCTTTATCGCTTTGCCGGCGATAAAGTTGTACAAATTAAAGATCAGTTTGGTAAAATGAGTGAATAAACTGAATTATTCATTGAAGATCATATCTTTTGAGGCCACTTTTTACACATGGTACAAAACAAGCATATTCATTGTTTTTGTTAGCTGGTTCCTAAGCACTTCTTTTCAAAGGAAGCTCCCTAGCAACCAAGTGTTTCCAGTCTATTGCTGCTACAGAATATGTCTCCGTTGCAGCAATAGAAATGTAATGAAAATCCAATCACTTTCCCAGCCACTTGAACTGATAATTACTCAGAGATAAATGAAAATGAAAAGATTGTAAGAATAAAGCTTTCACCTAACTTATATAATATTTAAAACATTTAAATAAGTTATAAAAAGATTATTAACATACCAAATAGAGACTTGTGGATATTATAGGAAGTGAAGGGAGAAAGAAGGTTAAGAAGAATATGCTTCATCTCAGCTGGGAATAGCATATCTGTTAGAATTCTAGGAGTGATATAGTCGTCTATAGTCATTACGTACGAAGAGTGTGGTTCACGTCTTTCAAATAGCTCAGGATGGTTACACACCTGAAATAGATGGAAATACATTAGTTATATATTGTAAAGGTGGAATCTTTCAATGCATATACTATCCAATCTCAATCGAAGATAACACCAAAACTGATAATTAATACTATAAAATAAAGAACACATTTTTATTAACACTTCGGCTGTGGGTGTCATTACGGAAGGACACTAGCGATCCTACCCGCTTATGGAGTGTCCCTTCGGAAGGACACTCCTCCATTACTTTTACCTTTAGATTCAAAAGGCTGTAAATAGAGGAGATTCACTTTTACAGCTCCAGGTAAAGACAGTTGCCTTCAGTATTTTTTGGGCTTTCCAACAGTGTTTTCTGTTTTCAAATTGGCTGACTGGAAGATTTTTATGGATTTTTTAAGAAAAAAAAAATGTCTACATGCGCCTGAGGTATTCCCAAACAATGGCAGTCACAGCAAACTAGTGTTGTAAAAGAGCGCGCCTTTAAGGCTAGAAGGCGCGGCTCCTAAAAGCTCGAGCTCTCAGAGCTTGGACAGGGCTCCATAGAAGGTGCGAGCCTTGAAGGCTCGGCTTGGTAGAAGGCGCGAGCCTTGAAGGCTCGGCTTGGTAGAAGGCGCGAGCCTTGGAGGCTCGCCTCGGGTGAAGGCGCATGCTTTGAAGCATTTTACTTTTCATTTCCAAAATGGCGGATAGCGGACAAACAGCTGTTTCATGAAATATACTTTAGTAGATTCGTCCTAAATTCTTTCCGCCACATTGAAATTATTCGCTGGCAATTAAATTTACCATTTCATTGATAAACTAATTATATGGATCACTAATTGGGTAAAAATAGTAACTTTTCCTAAAAAATAAACTCTTCTGTGAGAGGGTGATGGTACTACTACTATACTACTATAACCGTGCTTGCCAAAGCTCTACCTTCCCAGGGCTCCAAGGCCAATCCTTGAAGGCTCCAGGGAGAACCTTGCTCCCTTGAAGGACTTGATAAGGTTAGGCTGAAGCCTCACTCTGAGCCTTCATCCAGCCCTCAGGGGTTCAATTCCCACTAGGGGTGGTGGCTTTTCTTTGAAAAAAAAAATGCATCACCCCTATCCTGGCTAGAAAAGGGTGGTGTCCTATAGATAGCCCGTCCTAAAATTTAAATAAATAAATATTAAATAAAGGTAGAAATATTTCTACACAAACAGAACCAAAACTGGCCTGATCCGTGGTCAAATTAAGTACACAGAACCCATTTCTTATTCTGGCCTGATCCGTACTCAGCTTAAGTACACAGACCCCATTCCTCGTTCTGGCCTGATCCGTGCTCAACTTGAGTACATGGACTCCATTCCTCATTCTGGGTCGATCCAGATATTATTGTAAATTAATATAGAACTGGGGATGGAGTTATGCTTAGTAATGTGTATTCAAATGAAAATCAGTAACTGTGTTATAAATGTAAATTGGATCTAGGAAAACAGTTATTTGCTGTGAAACAAAATGAAGAAACTGTAAAAAGAATAGAATTAAATTGGGTTTAACTTCTGAAAAAAAAAAACTTAGTAATAATAACTGTGAGAAACCACAGGAAGTTATTTAGGGAGCTAAAAACTTGCTTCTATTTGAGATTTAATTTTAATTTTCACAAAAGATTAAAACAGAACATTAACTGTTTGTTTCTATTCTAAGCTTTCAAGATGATATTAGGTATAAAAACGGATCACACTAAGATTACGCAGTTCCTGAAAAAGGGATGTTTTATTCATGTTTTTGGCATAACTATTTCTATTGCAAAAGAGTTAAGAAATTTGCTCTAATTAAGCTAGTAAAGTGCATCGTACCTTTCTGAATTGCATTACAAGATTCATGAGGTTAGAAGTAATGCTTTGTGCAGATTGATATGATGACCCTGATGAATGGAGCAGATCTTCTATACGAATTTTCTTCTTTACAGCTGTACAACAACCAAAACATAGATTTAAATACCTGAGGTTGCCATTGACAATACCTGAATATTGTGGCGATATCTAATGGTGACAATACCTGAATATAACATCTTCTGCCTAGTAGTTAATGGACAATAAACCATAATTTCAATCTTATCAGACAGCTCGTTTTCTACATCCGTTTTCACACGCCTCAACATAAACGGCTTCAGAATCATGTGTAATCTCGAGAGATGTTCTGGAATAAAATAAGATTATTTTCAACACCAACATGGCACACAGAATTATGCGAATAATAAGAATTTGTATTCATGGCCTCTATACTGGAGTACTGGGTTCCTACTCATCTTCTGATAATTTCATAGTTTTAATATTCTCACTGCTCTTTTAGGTACGCAGATATAGTCGCCAATCAGAGAAAAGAAAATTGGCAAAGGTTTTTGACACAACAGTCCGATTTGAAACGAATGATCCCGAGCAAGAGGAGTACATTGATATAGAAAAGAAAGGGATCTATTCAAAACCCATTGAATATCTCCCAGACAAGTTCTTCGAGAATTATGGACTCAAAGAATTTGTGAATAAGGGTCTGTGTTTTGGTGCAAGAGGCACAATACCCAAACGTACTAGCACTCACTTACAAGAACTAGAAATCCTGTCGGAAAACCTCCCTTAAATAGCTGAGTCAATAATTATTGACTCGCTGGGTATAATAAGCTAACATATATATGCTCACCAAAAGACATCACTTCTGCGGATTTTCATAAGCCGGAATTAACATATAATTGGTAATTTTTAAATGCAATGAACGTCGCTCTCTAAATTACGTTGTTTTTTAGTAAGAACTATTTTTTACCGCTTTTAACTATTATCCCATTTTATTATTTAAATAAAGTTTTCTTCTTCTCTTCTACAGTTTCCTTTCTCAGTTATTAACTTGAATGATTGTAAGAATTATTTAGAAGTGGACATGAATTCTACAGAGCACACATCTGGATGTGTTTCGAGCAATGTTGTAGAATAAATGTACTTACCAACTTATATTTCTTATTTAATTTGAAAATTTTTATGTTTGATGATATTACAACAATATACATATTAGTATTAATTATGTCCTGCTTTTTTTTACAGCCCTGATGAAGGCTTGAATTTCATGCCAAAACGTCTGAGAAATAATAAAACTCATTTTATTATAAAAAATATAGATTTAATAAGGTACCGCGACCAAACCTTGACAAATTCAATCTTCGTAACAACATTAAAGATTTTGTCAATAATTTTCAATGAAATATAACTCCATTATTACTCATTAGAATTGAATGGGAAGACTTTTTTTGTAACAAAGATATGAATTTTATAAAATATTTCAGCTATTTAGAAAAATAAATAATTGATTTGTCACATGATTTGTGAGCTGATCAAGGACGCATTCAGGGGAAAATCAGGAGATTTTCAAATAAATAATACGTTTTTAAAGATTTTAGAATAGGGCAGCTATTTAAGAAAAATAAAAACATATAAATAATGCAATAAAAAGTAAAGATAATTGTTCTTTTAAAAGTAATTAAAATAAGGCACATACTTTCATCAATACTGGTTTTGTGTTCAGCGTGACTTTCAATGTCCTTTGAAAACCATTCGTTAAACTCATCATGGGAGTCGAACATAGACGGCATGATGAAATGTAGTAGAGCCCAGAGTTCTGCCATCGAGTTCTGAATAGGAGTTCCGCTAAGAAGAAGGCGATTTCGGCAATTGAATCCTAGCAGGAGCTTCCATCTCATACTGTAAACAATTCATGGATTGGAAAATAAACTGTACAAAACAGAAATAAACATTTACCCATCAACTACAAATTTTAACTGCAGCTTCCTAATGATATTTTCTAGTAAAGTACATCGAATTTTTTCGATTCATTTAATTATTACAATTTTATGACTGATTTTCATCGGATTTTTTAAAAAATAAAGTATTGTTCGCCACTTTAGAAAAAATTAATGTTCTTAAAAATCCTATGTACTTTACTAGATTTTACCATCTTCATAATTTTAGGTTTTATTTTTCTAGATTAAAAATTGCCGCCTCCTGATTATCGCATGTGAAAAAAAGAGGGTTTCCATTTGTCAGACACAATACTGCCAATTTGTTTTCAAAGAATTAAAACTTTCTCGTTTTTTTGGATACTTTAACATCCCGTATAAAACTTAGGACGTAAAAATTGAAAAATATTGATTTATTTATTATTCTTAAATTGTAGAAAATTGACTTTAAGCCAACGGCCATAGCCACGTTGAATGCACCGGTTTCCGAAGATCACCAAAGTTAAGCACAACGTCAGGCGTGGTCAGTACCTGAATGGGTGACTGACCATGTGCTGTTGGCAATATAAAAGGGCGGCAACCTGTAGATAGCTCGGTGCTAATAGCCAAATAGTTGAAGCACCGTTAAAAAAACAAAAATCAAATCAAATAAAAAATTGACTTTGATTTTGAGTACAAAAGGTAGTATTAGTATGAGTTCTAATCTCAAGGGGGGGGGGGCGAGGTTAGCTCAGTGGTAGAGCACTGGACTAATAAGCTGGAGGCCTGAGTTCAAATCCCGAGCAAGCACTAAAGATTTTTTCTTCTAGTGTATTCGTTCATGGGTTGAATTCGGCCTCCCTGACCGTCCCTAGGCCAACCCAGCCTTTCATTAATTTAATAATGGGTACCTTGGTTGGTGCTCTAGCAGTCGAAGCAGCCAAGGGGAAATCAGGCGGCCGGAGCATAGTACTGACCACACTATCTCCCTAGTGTGCCGTATGGTCATGAATCAGATACCTCTATAGTATCTGCCCCTCAGGGCGCTCGTGGCCTGTTACGGGACTGATTTTTTTTTTTTCTAATCTCAAGAGTCATTAGTAAACGAATAGAAGCAGTTATTAGTAGAGTTTGAACTTTTGTTAAAAATATAAAATGAAATCTCAAAGAGAAGGAAGTTATAGACGCCACAGGAGGAAACTGACCGTCTCCTAAGCGGAAATGACTTCTTCACCACCTCAACGTTCACTCTAGGAAAACACTATTACCAATAAGTTTCTCACTTTCCCTTGTCTTATTTTACTAAAATACAAGTTTTACAGATAAATGCTATTAAAAAAACAAAACAAACAATTAAAAAAAAAAAGAAAAAAAGTGAGTTAAACAAAGACAAATAACCAACTCATTCAAAGTTTTATGCAC